>JAJOZX010000350.1:0-280000 GCA_023014485.1 Bathynomus jamesi
TATATATAATATATATATATATATATTATATATATATATATATATATATATAACTCTGGCTGACTAACAATAGGATGTCAGCATCCCCTCAAAAATCCTCCATCACCCTCCTAACCTCAGACCGCCACGAATCCCAAGCACACCCGAGAGTCACCCTCATGGGACATCCCCCTACCTCTAACAAAACCCCAACAATCCTTGGCCTCACCCTAGACACACACGTGTCCTTTTCCCCTCACATATCAAACATTTGCTCCAAAGCAACAAAAAAACTCAACGCTCTCAGAACACTCACCTCCACAACATTCGGTCAACAGAAGGAATCCCTCAGTATCCTATACAAACAGTTTGTACGTACTACCCTAACTTACGCTGCCCCCGCCTGGTCCCCGTCCATCTCCCACACAAACCAGAAAAGATAGACCACACAAAACAGAGGTCTCAGAAGCATTACTGGCTGCCTCCGAACCACACCCATCCCACATCTACATGCAGATACGAAAATACTCCCCATCGAACACCACATGAACATGACAGGGACTCAATTCTTCTCCAGAGCACTGGCCCCAGACCACCCCTGTCACCATCTCACATTACACAATCCCCCACCCCGCAACAAAAACGTACTCCTGCTGCTCACTATTCACAGCTACTGAACAATATCCCCCCTCTCCCCTAAACATCAACCCCATTAAACATCTCCACACAGAATTCACCCGGAAATACCTACTCGACCAACCACACAACACTGTCCTTCACGATACTCCCCCTGTAGTCCATCAGAGCGAACAAACCCTCCCAAGGAAAACAAGAGTTACTCTGGCCAGGCTCCGTTCAGGCCACCACCCCTCCCTCCAACAACAGAGACACAGACTCCACCTAGCTGACACCTCCACCTGTCAAAAATGCTACCTCCACCCTGAGGACACAGAACACCTACTCTTACACTGCCACACTCTCTCTCAACAAAGACACAACTCCAACATTACCTCTCTACGAGACCTATGGACCCGTCCCACGGTGGTCGCGGGATACCTGAGCGCCGCCGGGTTCGCATAAGAGAACCCGGGGGCTACGAAGTAAGTATATATATATATATATATATATATATATATATATATAGAGACAGCACAGTAACATCCTTTGCGGATGACACAAAGATCAGTAGAAAAATAAGAAACCCAGAAGACATAGGATCTCTACAAACCGACATAAACAAAATCTACAAGTGGACTGAAGACAACAATATGAAGTTTAACACCGAGAAATTTCAGCTATTACGGTACGGAAAAAGAGAAGACCTAAAGTGCATGGAATATTATACCCCAAATGGACAGGAAATTCAGAGAAATTCCAGAGCAAAAGATTTAGGGGTTGTAATGACAGATGATGCGAAATTTGAAACACAAAATAAGATAGCAGTAAACAGAGCAAAGAGAATAACGGGTCAGATATTGAGAACTTTTAAACGAAGGGATAGGAATGTAATGATTCCTCTACTGAAAACCCTGATAATACCCAAATTAGAATACTGCTCGGTCCTAACTTCCCCATATAAAAAAGAAGACATTAGACAGCTGGAGGGGATCCAAAGAAGCTTCACAGCCAAGATCAATGGGTGCAAAGAACTAAATTACTGGGAAAGGTTACGAGAACTAGACCTATATTCACTGGAAAGGAGAAGAGAGAGACACCATTATTTACACTTGGAAAATAATGGAGAAACTAGTCCCTAATCTTACTCTGAATCCCATAACTCCCCAAACAACGATGGAAAGTAGAAGCGGTAGACTGTGTCGTATTCCCAAATTGAAGGCGAGACAGGGAACATCCTTAACCCTGAAAGAAAATAGTTTTGTAGTGAGAGGACCAAAACTGTTTAATCAGTTGCCCAAAGACCTAAGAAACACGAAGGGAGTTGCAGTGGAAATCTTCAAAAGAAGACTAGACGCCTGGCTCAGAACAATCCCCGATGAGCCGGGCGTACCTGGCTATGTGAGGTGGAGAGCGCAAGAATCCAACTCACTACTTCACCAGGCCAACTCGAGAGGAGGGGCAACAAGCTTGACCTTCGCGAAATGAGAAATCATCACGCGGAACCTTTGTAAGGTTGTAAGGTAAGGTAAGGTTATATATATATATATATATATATATATATATATATATAGTGTGTGTGCGCGCGCGCACAATTTATTTAGTATAGATCTGAAATATTCAAATATTTCTATTTTTGTTAATTGGATGATTTTATCTTTTGAAAATGATTTCACTACTGAAACTGGGTAATATAACATCTCTGTTTGTTGAAACAAACGATTGTTGGGTGATATATGAACTTTATGTTCGTTAAACAAATGACGCGTCATTTATTTCTAAGTGTTTAAATATGAAAATAGTGTTATTTGTATATTATAATGTATTGCTAAAACATTGTGTACAATTAAATATTGATAAAAAGTATAATTGGAATATTAATGTATCAAGTTTTGGAAAAAAACAACTTAGTTTAACAATTATTAACCAAGTTGCTTGTTCGTTTGCGGAAATCTCCAATGCCCGATGTCATTATAATGTTTTAGGCCAACAAAGACCCAAGGATTCACTCATGGCTGGTCTACCTAACTGTGTTTGTAAATGTGTATTGCGCATGTCCTCCGTGGTGGCGGAGGGGACCTACAATTTTACGCGGGTTCCGAACCACAAAAGCCTTAATTTTACTACCTTAAACTATACACAATCTATCAACATATATGTCTAATCGATTTTTAAGCATGTTTATAGACGCGCTACTAATTACTTCTACTAACAAACTATTCCAGCTATTTATTATTCAATGCGTAAAAAAGTTTTTGGGCAACTGCTGTCTCGAACCTTCTACTTGTCAGCTTACACCCATTATTTCTAGTTCTACTATATCGTGATATTTCAAAAAAAGCTCTCTATTTATGTTATCGAACCCATTCATATTTTTGAAAACCTGGATTAGATCACCCCTTAGCCTCCTAGTCTCGAGTATAGTAAATTTTAACTCCTTAGGTCAAAGTCGTACGAGTATAGGCTTAAGCGACGGAATCATCTTAGGTGCTTGTCTGTGAACTACTTCGATTTTGTCTATATTTTTGCGCATATGCCGATTTCAAAGTTGGATTGCGTACTCCAAATGGAGTCTAACTAATGATTTATAAAGAGTAACAATAATATCGCGCGATTTGTACTCAAAATTCCTAGCTATAAAACCTAGCACTGTTTGCTTTATTGACCGCGGATGTACTTTGTTTCGTCACTTTTAAATCACCAGCGACTATAACTCCTAAATCTTTTTCCTGTTCTACGCTTGTCAACTCCTTCTTTGACATACTATACGCAAAATTACCATTACGCGAACCTATATGTAAAATTTTGCACTTATCGACGTTAAATCTCATTTGCCATGTGACTGACCAATCTACAATTTTATTCAGATCTTCCTGGATTTTACCTCTGTCTTCGTCATTAATCACCCTACCACCCAACTTCGTGTCATCCACAAACTTTGAAACTGTACTGACTAGGCTGACATCTAAATCGTTAATATATATAAGAAAAAGCAAGGGGTCCAATACAGAACCCTGAAGAACGCCGCTCGCTACATTAGCCCAAGACAACTCTGCTCCATCAACGACCACCCTCTGTTTCCTACCTCGCAGCCACTCTTCTATTCAATTTATTACTACACCCTTGATTCCAGGAGCCTTAGTTTTTTCAACGAGTCTTTTGTGTGGTACGATGTCAGACGCTTTTTGAAAATCTAAATACACTACATCTACCGTCCGATGACTATCGTAAACCTTAACCATGCTTTGGAAAAATTCTAAAAAATTAGTTAAGCAAGATTTGTTTCTCTAAAACCGTGCTGCGTATTTCTAATCAAGTTATGCAATTCTAAGTGTTCGACTATACGATCCCTAATTACTGATTCCAGTAGTTTACCGACAGCAGACGTTAAATTGATTGGCCTATAATTTCCCACCCCACCTTTATCGCCTTTCTTAAAAATAGGTGTTACATTTGCTAACTTGAAATTATCTGGTACGCACCCCTCAGAAATAGACGCATTAAAACTCTCTGTTAACGGCACAATAATGCTTTCGTTTAATCCTTTTATTTGTATGGGATATATGGAATCCGGCCCCGGTGATTTAAACATTTTCATTTTACCAATATAGTGCATTACCTCCCTTTCAATAACCACACTATTATCTAAAGTATTACTATTATCAAAAGGTATTATGTTTATGACCGTAGGGGTATTCGTTACATCTTCTATTGTAAAAGCTGACGTAAAAATTCGTTTAGCAGGGTAGCCATTTGCTTGTTTCCAGAAAGTAGCTCTTCGTCAGAATTTTTCAATGGCCCCAAGACACTCTTTACTGCGTTCCTATTATTGACGTATTGAAAAAAATTGCTTGGGGTTTTCTTTGCCGTCACGAGCTATGGAAATTTCAAATCGCGCTTGGACTTTTTTATCACGCTTCTCGCTTCACGCCTTAGAGATATGTAGTTGTTTCGCAACCACAAATTGTCTTTACAAAACAACTACATATCTCTAAGGCGTGAAGCGAAAAGCGTAATAAAAAAGTCCAAGCGCGATTGGAAATCATAGAATATGCTGAAAGGTCTTTGGCGAGGAAAAGGTAAGGTGGTACTGTAGGTAGATCAGGGCGTAGCTAATGGTAATCTCCAGAGGAGGCTACATAGTACCGATAATATAGGGAATTCTTTGTGAAAATAAAACGCATGTTAAAGTTAAAATTTTGTATATACGCATTTATTGGACCAGGTCAATTAGACAATTACAAAACTGAATTATAATTCTAAAACTACTTCGTAAACAACGTGTTAGAATGTAGAAAGTTTAAACAAACGAAACATGACTTAGATACAATACAAAATACAAATTGGTAATAATTATAAAATAGTATAATGCATTGCGGTAATTTTTCTTTTATTCGAATCTAATAGTTATTGAAAAATAAACAACAACAGAAACATTGCTTCCAAATTTGACAACAAAATACAGTACTTCAGTACATTAATAAAAAATTAAACTTACTTCAAATCAGTTGCAACTTTCTGTTTTTCTGATCATTAAATTTTCTTAAAAGAATATCCATATTGATTGCTTTCGTGCATTCTTTCTCAAATGCCAGTAGAACTAAATTTGCCATCCGTTGGTGACACGTTGCCAGTCTTTGGGAACGATTTATCCTGGTTAAAACTGAAAAAGTGGATTCACATGTCGCAGTGCTGCATCCAAACATTTTAGCAGCTGCCAGTAAATTATAAGTGTCTTGAAAAGCAATCCTCTGTTCAAAAATTTCATCGAAAACCACCACGTCTGCTTTCTTTTCTGTTTGGTTTTCAAGAAAATTTCTAACAACGGATATTTCTTCTTGCGATGGAATTTTCATGTTGCATGTTGAGACACTCTAGATATGTCATTTTATCTAAATCCATTTCAGCTTCGGCACTAGAGATAGAAATCAGTAGTTTATCATTATCAGTAAATCTTCGTTTCATTTCACATACAACGATATCAATGTTTGGTAGAATATCCCTTTAAAATGTTCATTTAGTTCTTGATCTACTTCTGATCTCTCCCCTATGCTATCTGTAACGATGTAATCTCTAAACTTTTCATGAATTTTCCTTCTGTGTCTTTTAGTGGAGTAAATTTCTTCTTCCTCAACGTCAAATTCAGCATTTATTTGATTTATAACTTCTGCATAAACTTCATTACATCTTTAAACTTTAATAGTATCCACAATAGAATCCAAAATCATTAAAGAATCTCTTAAACTAGGTTCACGACAATTAAGTAATTTGTCAGCAGGTTGGAATAATTCCTTGGATCTTGTTCATATTGTACAAAAACGAAATTGTTTACTTTTAACAACGGTTAGTAAACCGGAGCCTTCCACATTGTTGTCGCCGTTGAGTTGTTTATTATCTTTCACCATTTCTAGTGTATCAACAATTTTTCTAGAATTATTGAAAATAATACTGGAAATACTTCCCTTTTTAAGAAAAACATACAGCATGGAACATTGTTCGAAAAACTGTTGAATCTCAGAGATGTCATTTATAGCTTTCACAATAACCAGGTGTAATCTAAAATTGCAGCAATGTACATATGGGACTTTCGTATTTAGAGTCTTTTAAAGTAGTACTTGTACTCTATCTTTCTTACCACTCATAACAGAAGCTCCATCGTTAAGAATCGCTATGAATTTTAGAACTATCCAAACCACAATCATTAATATTTTTAATGTCAATTTGATAAGTGTCTCGGCACCAAATTCAAAACAATGTTTTATCGCCAAAATTGATTTTTTGGTTTTTCATTTATCACATATGAAACTCCGATAGCGATATTTTCCGTTATTTTTATCGCGTGTCCCATCACCTAGAATTGAAAACCAAGAAACATCAGTCTTATGAATATCATTTACAACACTTTGTGTTACCATTTCTGCTATAATTTGTATTATGTTATTTTGTGTTTCAGGAGATAAATATGTTGCGCATACTGGTACACTCTTTGCACAGTCAGCAAGTTTTCCATCTTTCTGTAGTGTGAATTCAAAAAGACTACGAAATAAGCTATTTTTCTCGTGTTCTTCAATATTAGGGTCAATCCCAGAATAGGCACCTGATGTACCTCAATCCCAGAATAGGCACCTGATGTACCTCAATCCCAGATGAAGCACCTGCGTTCAACCTCAATCCCAGAATAGGCACCTTGCAAGGAATTAAATAAAAAAAACCTGATTATGGAAAAACTATACGCACTCACAACATGGTATCATATGTGGTACATTTATTTCATAATTAAATATAAATTATTAATTAATTGAATTAAATATCTATACAAAATTGCCTCGGGATTGGCGACATAGCCTATTGGGAATGAAATAATTGAATTGCCATACGTACAAAGAACCTGTATGTATGAATCAGCCTCACATAGCAACAAGAAAACTCAATTTATTGTTTGGTCTATCACAGAGAAGTAGACCAAACAAAATTTTGCTAGATCGGCAAATAATAATGAAAATACAAGCGAACCAAGGAACGGCTCTCAGGGCTGTTTATGTTACAGCGAAGCTTTAAACAGGGAGGATGTGAAATTGTCCCCCCTAAAGTTCTGAGTGAATTCCTTATAATAAACCACAGGATAGGCCTATACCTAAAAGTGTTTATATTATATTAATTACATAAAGTTAATTCGTCGCGAAACTCGATCGTGGCGGCCCTACACCGAAGATGATCGTAACGCCCTCCATCGAAACAAACAAAGACCCAGCAAAAATAAGGTGAGGCAAATTATTTTCATTCTAATATACTGTAGGTCGCGCAAATCCCGACGCTAGAATTACCGTAATCAAAATAAATATAAAGAGGTCCTTTAAAGACCTACATATTCATAACTCTCTAACGAAAAAGCATAGGGCTTTTGTCGGTAACCCTCCACTGAAGTCTGCTGGAAATTTCCAACGGATGAGGGCACAGGCAATCAACCCATAGCCCTATATAGTTTTTTCACATGGTGGCCCTGTGTATGGGGAACTAACCCCTCTACAATTTACACTGACACGCAGTGGCTAGGCTTACCACATTGGCCTAACCCCAATTTCAACCGTAACCCCACTATAGTTTTTTCATATGGTGGCCTATTCAACTGGGAACCGATTCCTTTACCTTTACACTAACCGAAAACAAAGGCTTGTTCATTTAACAGGCATAACTCAATTTAGGTCCTATAAAAAAAAATAGGCCCACAACATTAAGCCTATTTAATAGGTCCTACTCTTCAAACTAAAAACAAAGCCTTGTTAATTTAACAGGCTTAACTCATTTGAGGTCCTATAAAATAATAGGCCCAAACATAAGCCTACTTGGTAGGCCCAACAAATAGGCCTATTTAATAGGCCCATCTAACTTTACCCTAGATAATAGGCCTACCTCTTAAAGTAGGCCTTACTCTTTACACTCAAGGCCTATCCTAACTAAAAACACTAAATTTATAATTGAACCAGGTGTAGGTTATAAAATTTATTTCAGCAATTTAACTTACTCATAAGACTCATTAACATCACAAAATTCGACTCAGACCTGTAACATCACAAAATTCGACTCAGACCTGTAACATCACAAAATTCGACTCGAACTGTAACATCACAAAGACCTAAAGCAATTGCACGAATTCAAACCTACACCCACCTAACACCTATTTCAAACCCTATTTGACATATAGGCATACCAAGTCCTATTTGACATATAGGCCCAACCTATTCCGAAGTCCTATTTGACATATAGGCCCAACCTATTCCAATTCCTATTTGACCAATATAGGCCCAACCTATTCCAATTCCTATTTGACATATAGGCACAACCTATTCTAAGTCCTATTTGACATATAGGCATAAAACAGACAAGGCTTGATATAAGGGTCTCAAATGCAACATTTGAGGATCTTTACTCAGCCAAATTGGTTAACCTAACCCAAAAATAAAACCCTATAAAAAATACACATTTACACCATACGTACGGTACAGTATATAAATATATACATACGACTTCAAACATCCAATTCTTCTTTTAAAAGAAGAAACACAACAGATTTCATTAACAGACACAAACATTCCTCGCAAACAGATTGGATTCCTTCAAAACCCCAAACCTTCCAGACCTACCTGTAGGATACACAACATTTACTCATTCATAACTACGGGTATTAATTTCATTGGAGTGGTGAATCCAAGTTTTGAAGACCAACTGGATTCGGAGGAATGATACCACACACACACACACACACACACACACACTACTCTTTCATGTGTCTCAAACACAACAACCTGTCTAAACATAACCAAGGATCGGAGAGTAAAAGCTTTTATTGCTGCGCTCTGATTCTGTGCACATAATTTTGTGCCAAAAATTATATGGTTAGACAGTGACACGTACAAACAAACTACTCTACTCCAAAGGGCCTTGGCCTACCTTGGCCATAGCCCAACAAATTCATCAAAGGGTTGATGGCCTACCCTTGGCCATAGCCCAACAAATTCATCAAAGGGCTGATGGCCTACCCTTGGCCATAGCCCAACAAATCATCAAAGGGCCTTGGCCTACCTTTGGCCATAGCCCAACAAATTCATCAAACGGCTGATGGCCTACCTTTGGCCATAGCCCAACAAATTCATCAAAGGGCTGATGGCCTACCCTTGGTCATAGCCCAACAAATCATCAAAGGGCCTTGGCCTACCTTTGGCCATAGCCCAACAAATTCATCAAACGGGTTGATGGCCTACCTTGGCCATAGCCCAACAAACAGGGGCTTTGTGGCCTCCCTTGGCCACAACCCAAACCTCCCTTGGCCACAGCCCAAACTACAGGGGTTTTGTGGCCTCCCTTGGCCACAGCCCAAACTACAGGGGTCTTGTGGCCTCCCTTGGCCACAGCCCAAACTACAGGGGTCTTGTGGCCTCCCGTGGCCACAGCCCAAACTACAGGGGTCCCGTGGCCACAGCCCAAACTACAGGGGTTTTGTGGCCTCCCTTGGCCACAGCCCAAACTACAGGGGTCTTGTGGCCTCCCTTGGCCACAGCCCAAACTACAGGGGTTTTGTGGCCTCCCTTGGCCATGGCCCAAACAGGGGTTTTGTGGCCTCCCTTGGCCATAACCCAAACAGCAAGGGTCTTGAGGCCTCCTTTGGCCAGAGACCAAACAAAAAAAAGTCTTGTGGCCTCCCTAGGCCATAGGCCAAACAACACAAAACCAGTACAGGATTCGAACCCCCAAGCCCTCCAGATCTACCTGTGGAGGAGTAAATTTACTCCACTAAAACTACGGGTATTGACTAGTCTGAAGTGGTAGGAGGTTTGAATACAGTACAAACTCTTTCTGATTCTCCTAAATTAAATGAACAAATAACAAAAGACAACAATGGGAACATTGAACCAAACAATTACACGAAAACACTTGGAATGCTTTGGTTTTTTAAAACAGAATTCCGAACACGATGACACTCTTTGCACAAAGAGTTATAACTTAAATCCAAATGCCGATACAAAAAGACAAGTGCTTTCAGAATCATCCAAAATTTTCGACCCCATTGGATTATATTTACCAGCAACCATAAGATCCAAAACCCTTTTGCAAGACTTATGGAAAAAGAAAATTGATTGGGATGAACCACTTTCAGTGGAAGACCAACTTCATTGGAAAAAATTAGCCACAGACTTGAACAAAGTTCAAGACATCTACGTACCAAGATGTGCTGGCTACAGATTGAAATCTCAAACACTACACATTTTTACAGATGCCAGCACACAAGCTTACGGGTGTTGTGCCTATTTAACAAGTGAAAATGAAAGTAACTTGGTTTATTCAAAGGCAAAAGTGGCACCCTTAAACCAAAAGAAAACTGTACCACAACTTGAATTATTAGCTGTCTCATTGGGAGTTAAAACAGCAGACTTTCTTTCACAAGTGTATAAAGAAGTTGACATAACAAACATTTACTTAAGGAGAGACAGTCAAATTTGTCTAACATGGGTGACCAACACAGATACAACTTCTTGCAAAAATATATTTGTGAAAAACAGACTAACAGAAATCAAAACTGCAAACACAAACCTTGGTATCAAATTTAGGTACATAAAAACAAAAGAGAATCCTGCAGACTTTTAGACAAGAGGGCTCTCTTACAAGCTGTTGAAAACAAATAAAATCTGGTATGAAGGGCCCGAATGGCTAACATGTGAGGATCTTTGGCCAGCCAAAGTAGTTAACCTCACACTCAACTCTACAACAACTGAAAAGATCACTGAGGACAAACCTATATTTGACTATCACCTTTATTCAGACCTCAACAAACTCTTGAGAATTACAGTCTATTACTGCAAGTTTGTCAATAGCTACCTTCTCAAACACTGTCCTCAGAAGGCCTTTTCTAACTTAACAGAAACTGCAACAAAATACTGGCTCCAACAGATACAAGCTTCAAAATTTGACAAGGAGTTGAAGTATCTTAGGTCCAGTAACACATTAAACAAAGGAATTCCTTCACTTGTCATGGATCTAAATCTGTACCTGGATACAGAGGGTCTGATAAGGTGTAAAGGAAGGCTTAACAAGTCAACTTTGACTTACAACTCTAAGCACCCAATTCTTCTTCCAAGGAGAAATCACTTCACAAATCTCATCATCAGGGATACCCACAACAAAATACACCACATGGGGGTCCCACAAAACCTGACAGGCCTCAAAGAAAGACTGCTTTGAAAGCCAGAAAACTTTTACAAGAAAAAATTAAGACTGGTGACTTATAAACCTTATACAAACTGAGCAAAGTTAAAATGCTTAATAACTTTACTTTAATTCCATAAATTTCCTATACCAAAAGGGAGTCAAACTGATTGACATAACTTTAACTAAACTTGAGAAGTTGGCCTCTTGAACTTTCATATTTGAATAGGTCTTGAGTAACCTCTCTCTTCCTAAATTCCTATTTCATTCTTTTCAATCTATTTCACATGGTTTAAAACACAGTTTATCAAAAAATTTGATCTACAACATACAAATTTTTCTCCGGCCGCCCCCAGTATATGGAAAAACTATACGCACTCACAACATGGTATCATATGTGGTACATTTGTTTCATAATTAAATATAAATTATTAATTAATTGAATTAAATATCTATACAAAATTGCCTCGGGATTGGCGACATAGCCTATTGGGAATGAAAATAATTGAATTGCCATACGTACAAAGAACCTGTATGTATGAATCAGCCTCACATAGCAACAAGAAAACTCAATTTATTGTTTGGTCTACCACAGAGAAGTAGACCAAACAAAATTTTGCTAGATCGGCAAATAATAATGAAAATACAAGTGAACCAAGGAACGGCTCTCAGGGCTGTTTATGTTACAGCGAAGCTTTAAACAGGGAGGATGTGAAATTGTCCCCCCTAAAGTTCTGAGTGAATTCCTTATAATAAACCACAGGATAGGCCTATACCTAAAAGTGTTTATATTATATTAATTACATAAAGTTAATTCGTCGCGAAACTCGATCGTGGCGGCCCTACACCGAAGATGATCGTAACGCCCTCCATCGAAACAAACAAAGACCCAGCAAAAATAAGGTGAGGCAAATTATTTTCATTCTAATATACTGTAGGTCGCGCAAATCCCGACGCTAGAATTACCGTAATCAAAATAAATATAAAGAGGTCCTTTAAAGACCTACATATTCATAACTCTCTAACGAAAAAGCATAGGGCTTTTGTCGGTAACCCTCCACTGAAGTCTGCTGGAAATTTCCAACGGATGAGGGCACAGGCAATCAACCCATAGCCCTATATAGTTTTTTCACACTGATGATTACAAAATTTATTGTTTATACAAAGTTTATTACAAATGTAATAAAGGCAAAGTTATAAAAGGTTTAAAGTGGTTTAATGAATAAAGAAAAATTTTAGATATTATAAATTCCTGCAATATGAACCCGAATGTTTCTGAATCCATCTGAAGCAAATCTATCTAAGATTAGGTTAGGTTAGAGTTGATTTTTTCAAATATTGATAAAAACAATGAAATTATATCTCTAAAAACTGTTTATATTTTTTTCTCCTCAATCCCAGATTAAGCACCTGTGTTTTGCCTCAATCCCAGATTAAGCACCTAAAAATGATTTCAGGTGCCTATTCTGGGATTGATCCCAATATTATATGTACCACGGAAAGCTAACTCATTAATGGCAAGAAATGAATAACTTCTGCAATTGACTTAACACAGTACCTATGGCGTTCCTAAATATCACTATTCACAATAGTTGATACCATTAATCACATTTCTCAACGTTGTTCTTTTTCATGCCACATACTCATAGTGGATATATGAACCTCTGATGATGTGTGTTTTGGAAAACCTTTTTTCTTATTTAATATTAAAGCAATTTTCCAGCTCCTGAACCTATTTGATGTAAATACGCTTTCTTTCGTTCCAAAAGGACGAAACTGTGGACAGACAAAAAAAAAAAAAAATCTTTATTGTGGATCATTCACAATCCATAGCCACTTAACCTAATACACTCGTACAAGTACAATCTTACGTATTATACACTGAACTTAATACAAAAAATAAGGCCAACATAGCTACTTAACCTAGCATACTGGCATACTGTTTGATTAATTACACTGTACAACAAAATTTAAGTTTTAAAAATATACATGCACCATTTCTGTCAGATTCACTAAATCACCTATGCTGATAAGGAAAATGAAAATCGTTTTTGCGTAGCACATTACATTTTCGTGAACTTTGATTGAATATACAATTTTATATAGGAAATTCAAGGCTTTATTTCCTCATCTGCGTACAAAACTCCAAATACAACTGTGGTGCCGCGTTTGTTAGCGGGCTAAAGATAAAGTAAAGGCCAATTTGAGGCTTTATTCAACATAAACATAGCATAGATCTGAAACACAGAAAACAATAATTAGTAAAGACTTGTTACACAGAAAACAATAATTAGTAAAGACTCATTACATTCCTCTCTTCTTTTATAATACGTGATACATTGCACGGTAAGAAACAAAACGACAAGTTCAAGATATTTTGGAAGAAAGAAGAGTCTACAAGTTTAGGCGTTGAGCTGGGTATCTGATTCGAGTGCTTCTTTTCAGAGGGGGACTCGTCTCGGAGGTTACTGACACAGGTGGGCCTCTCTCGACTTCGACTGGAGTCGCTTCGACGGGAGCTGTTGGGACCGTGTGTCGGCGGATCTCAGCGGGTTCTGAGTCGTCCGTTAGCGGGGTGGAATTGATTGGCGGACTGGGTACGGGGGGTTCATAGTGATTCGTGTCATCCGTATTGCTACGTCCCGCCGGTGCCAGGTCCCTGATGGATACGGTATCTTCTCTCCCATTCGGATGCCGTATAAACGCGTAGTTGGGGTTGCCTCAATTAACTCAACTTCCTCGACGAGGGGGTCGTTCTTGAATCGGCGAATGAATTGGCGAAGGAGTACAGTTCCCGGAGAAGACAGCCACGTCGGTAGTGCAGAACCGGTAGAAGTACGCCGCGGGTGCGTGAATAGACGCTCGTGAGGAGTTTCGTTCGTGGCCTTACACACAGCAGCGATCTAATCGAGTGCAGCGCGTCTGGTAGGACGGACTCCCATTGCGACATCGGCAACCCGCGATCTTCTATGGCTAGTTTGATGGTGTTCATGATGATTCCATTGTAACGTTCGCATTGCCCGTTTCCTTGGGGGTGATACGGCGTTGTGCGACTAGTCGCGATACCATGTTTAGTTAGGAACAGTTTTAGTTCCGAAGAAATAAACGATGTCCCTCGATCTGTGTGGATGTAAGAGGGAGTTCCGAAGGTAGAAAATAACTCGGTGAGACGGGCGATAACGGTTGACATGTTCGTATCACGGCACGGGAAGGCAAAAGGAAAGCGTGAATACTCGTCGATTACTGTTAGGATGTAAGGTCGCGAAGTTGCGCTCGGAAGCGGGCCTTTAAAGTCGATGTTAAGTCGGTCAAACGGGGACATGGCCCGTATTAAGTGACTAACTTCTGGTTTATAGTACTGTGGCTTACATTTAGCGCATGTTTGGCATTCCGACGTAACTCGTTTGATGTCATCCACTGAGAATGGTAGGTTCCTAGCTCTCACAAAATGAGTCATTCGGCGGACTCCTGGGTGTATCAGATTAACATGCAGCTGGGCGAGGGATATTCTTGGAGTAGCAGCGCAAAAGGATCGCGACAATGCGTCTGCGGCTCGGTTCTCGGGGCCCGGTCTGTATTTTATTGTGAATGAGTAGCCGGCTAGTTCTACACGCCAACGGAGAATCTTATCGTTCTTAATACGACCAGTAGCTTTTCCATCGAACATGAAAGATACGCTCCGCTGGTCGGTGACGACAGTAAAGTGTCGATAAGCTAAGAAGTGCTTCCACTTGCGAATGGATTCGATTACAGCGTATGCCTCCTTTTCAACGATGTGATGGCGACGTTCTGTGTTATTCAGAGCGCGAGAAAAGAACGCCACCGGGCGGCCGTTCTGGGTGAGGGTGGCTCCGATTGCTGAAGAGGAAGCGTCCGTCTCCACAGTGAACGGCAGTTCTTCATCGATTGAACCGACGACAGCTTTCGAGATATCATCTTTGAGTGTTTGGATCGTTGATACTTCCTCGCGAGTTAATGGGAATGATGAAACGTTGAGCAGAGGTTTGATCTTGAGGGAATAGTTCTGAATCCATTTAGCATAGTATGCGAATAGTCCGATTACGCGTTGTAGAGACGACTTGTTGCGAGGAGTTTGAAGTTCTTGTAGTGGCCGGAGGCGTTCGGGATCGGGCCGCAATACGCCATGAGAGATAGAATATCCGAGCAGGTGCACTGATGTCATCGAAAGCTTGCATTTTTCCTTGTTTAGACTCAGATTTACTCGTTTAGCGGCTTCCCAGAAATGTCGAAGGTTCTCATCGTGCTCTTCCCAAGTGGTTCCGCAGATGGTGAGATCGTCGAGGTAGGCGTATGTTGATGATAAGTTGTTCGAGGATATGAATTCGTTCATGACGCGCTGGAAGGCCGCGGCTCCGTTAGTTACTCCCATAGGGATCCTTCTGAATTGGTATAGATTTCCGTCAGCCTCGAATGCTGTGAAAGGTCGTTCAGACGGATCGATTTCTACCTGGTAGTATGCGCTTGACAGATCAATTACGCTGTAGTATTTGTGTTGTGAGACTTTGTTGGCTATATCATCGATTCGCGGAAGAGGATATGCATCTAGCATGGTAAATCGGTTGACGGTTTGAGAGAAATCGATTACCATGCGTTTTTTTTTTGTTTCGGTAGATGTGATGACTACTTGAGCACGCCAGGGTGAGTTACTGGGTTCAATTATCTCATCCCTGAGTAGCTTTTCGATTTCTTTCCCAATGAAAATTTTGTCCTCAGAGCAAAATCGTCTGGACTTCGTGGCGATGGGACGACAATCGGCAGTTAAGTTGCCGAATAGTGGTGGGGCTGAAATTCTTGATCGAGTAAGGCCGCATATATGGAGTGCTGGCTCCGGACCTCCGAAATTGATGTTCAATTCCTTGTGTCTGATTAAGAATGGGGTACCGAGTATTATGTCAGCGCACAGATCCGACAAGACGGATAGTTCGAGCTTTTCGTAGTCGCGGTCTCCCATCGTAACCTTCACTGTACATCGACCTGAGATGGCTGCGGATAGATTAGGCGAAGCCATTGATACGACGCCCGAGTGCGGAAGAATGGGCAGCTCTAAGTGTTTGGCTAGATCCTCACGAATGAAGTTGTCCGAGCTGCCAGTATCCAACAAGGCGAGACACGAACGGCCGTTGACGAGGATATCGACTGTTGAGTTGGTAGGCATGGAGGAGCTACACGATAGAGTGGTACTAATGGTCGCTAATGCTGCGGCTGAATGAGACGCTGTGGTTTTATCCTGTTTTTGACGTGCCGAGGAAGTACTTGAGCGGCAGACTTTGGCCCAGTGGCCGGTCTTTTCACATTTCGCACAGATAGAATCCTTTGCTGGACACCTGCTTCGTGGGTGGCGTCGAGACCCGCAGAAGAAGCACAGAGCGGCTTTGTTGTCGAAATTCGTAGCGGCTGAAGAGTTTGGGAGATCGTCTCCTTGGACGCAGGCAGGCCGGGCAGAGTCAGTAGTCGGCGACGGTTCGTGGCGAGAGCCAGTGGCTGCAACAGCACCGTAATGAGTGAGGTACGATTCTGAGTTTTTCTGGGCCTGATCTAATGTTCGAGCCTGGACGATAGCCTTTTCCAGTGAGAGTGTGTCATTTTCGAGTAAGCGGGTACGGATGGCGCTATCTCTAATTCCTCGGATGAAAGCGTCTCTCACAGATGAACTCCTGTTTTCGTCGGCGGAAACCGATTTGAAGTTGCAGTCATTGGCTAGTTGTTGAAGAATTTGCAAGTACTCATCGAGGGTTTCCTCGGGCTTTTGGTGACGGGTGGACAACAGGTGGCGAGCGCATACCTCGTTTGGCTTCTTGACGTAGGTGGCCTCTAAGGCTGCCATGGCATCCTCATAAGTAGAGCAGTCTTGAATGATATCAGCGACATCGGGGCCGATATGTATGAATAGAACCTCCAATTTATTGGGGTTGTGTTCGGCGATAGTACTCAAGAAATATTTGAATCCGCGCGACCATAATTTCCATAGTTTCCCAGCTTGGGGAGAATTCGGAGAAGTAATAAATTTATCCGGGCGAATCACCTTCTCCATGATATAGTAAGATTACTGGATGAATATTTGCTTGCTGTATCTGAAAGGCCGACTGAATGGCTGATTGAAATGTTGAATAAATTGTGGTGCCGCGTTTGTTAGCGGGCTAAAGATAAAGTAAAGGCCAATTTGAGGCTTTATTCAACATAAACATAGCATAGATCTGAAACACAGAAAACAATAATAGTAAAATACACAGAAAACAATAATTAGTAAAGACTTGTAACACAGAAACAATAATTAGTAAGATACACAGAAAACAATAATTAGTAAAGACTCATTACGTGATCAGAAAACAATAATTAGTAAAGACTTGTTACACAGAAAACAATAATTAGTAAAGACTCATTACACACTGTAACTGCAAACCGACTAGCAATAACTGCACCCATCAATTCCAACCTTGGAACAGAAAGCCTTTTCAAAGGTGCTACTCTGCTCTTTGCAGCAACCAACCTGCAACTTACTTCCTCTTGCAATGTGCCTCTTATATAAATACAAGTTGCATAGGCTTCCTCACTTGCATCACAAAAGATGTGCAGCTCCAAATTGTCTGGATTATTGTTCAACTCTCCAAAGTACCATCTTGGGATTTCAATGTCTCCAAGATGTGCCAATTCTTTGAACCAATATTTCCACCTTACCACCATATGATCAGATAACTCTTGGTCCCAACCAAGTCCAATTTCCCAGAGGCTCTGAAACCAAGTTTTTTACTTTATCACAAATGGAGCCAGGAATCCAAGAGGATCAAAGACCTTTGAAGCCAAACTAAGAGCTGTACGTTTTGTCCACCTTGTCTCATTCTCAGCCAGCTCTATTAAAGATTTCCCATTGAAGGTAAACAAATCCTCTCCTTGCTGCCAAACAATGCCTAGCACTTTTGCGTCTATTGCCCACAACTCCTTAATACCAGAATCCTCAATACTTTCTGCTGCATCAGGTACTACACAGGACTGACTCATAAACTCTTGTAATTGAGAATGATTGGTCTGCCATTTTCTAAGCTCCATGCCAGCCTCCCTCATTATAGCTCTAGCCTCCATGAATATCTGTTTAGCCATTTCTGTATTATCCACGGAACACAGCAAATCATCAACATTAAACATTTTTCCTTATGTGTTCAATAGTGTTAGGATAGACTTCAGAATATTTCTTAAAATGGTACTGCATAGTAGCTGCCAACAGAAATGGACTAGAGCTGAGGCCAAACAACACTGACTTCATTCTATATGCTTGAACCTTAGGTTCATTTTCCAACAAGTCTTTCGTATCCACCCACAGATACCTTACTGCATCTCTGTCCTCTGGTTTTAACTTTATCCGCAAAAAGGCTTGCTTCACATCTGCAGTCAATGCTACTCTACCAAACCTGAATCTCAGTAACAAGGAAAATAAATCTGCATTTAAATTTGGCCCAGCATCCAAACAGTCATTCAAGGACACACCACCTTTGTCCTTGGCTGAGCCATCAAAAACTACCCTCAGTTTGGTGGTAGTTTTGTCTCGCCGTACCACTGCATGATGTGGCAGATAATGTGCCTCCTGGCTCACCAGCTCACCTTGCACCCTTTCAGCATAGCTCTCCCTTACATAGCTTAGGATGGCCTCATTGTATTCAATTAACAACTCCTCATTTTTTCTTAGCCTGTACAATGAAGTCTCCAACCTCCGATTAGCTAATTGAAGGTTTGAACCGGGTTTGCAAGAATCCTTCCAAGGGAGGCCAACTTCATAGCAACCATCTCTAAACCCAATCCCTTTTTCAAATTGCTCTAAAACATCATTGTTCACTGTACTTGCCTGTTTGTCCTTTATGCCAATGGATTCAAATTCCCTAAACGCTTTCAAATGCCTTTCCAAACCATGGCTGTTCTCAATCTTAACAAAAAGAGCCTTAACTTCCATTTCATTGCAATAGCTACCATGTAGCATCCAGCCTAGCTTACTTTCAAAGCTACCGGGCCTCGAGATGTGCGGACAATATTACCAGTGATGAAGTCCCAATAATAGTCAGCTCCAATGAAAAGACTAATATCTTCTGTTCCTTCAAACTTATTATTGCCCAAATTAATTCCTTTAACTTGCAATTCTTGGACACATGCCATATCTAAACAAGTAGTGACTGGAGCACAAAGTTCCTCAATCTCTACAGCTTGGACCTTGATAGTGGGACTTTGTGGTAACAACCCCTTAACCAGAACTTCTACCTTCTTAAATTTGGTTCGGTTTTGAACGGAACCCCCAAACCCAGAAATTCTTAAATTTTCCCTCTTAAGTTCTTTAAACTTCAATTTTCTGGAAATTCTGATCTTAATAAAGCTACACTGGCTACCACTATCAAACAACACTCTTACAGTAGCTTCTCCATCATTCCCAATTAATAAGGCTGCAGCTGTTTGCAATAATCCCCCTTTACTTTTACTCCCTTTCATAGCAGTGGCATGTGCCCTCTACTTCTGGGGTAGGCCTACTAGGAGTGTTTTCACACAATAATGGCTGATGCCTGCCATGACATTTTTTGCACAAAATTTTAAACTTACAAGACCTTGCTCTGTGACCTTTCAAAAAACATTTAAAACATGCTGTGGACTTAGTTACCCTGTCCTTTCTCTCCTCAAAAGGTAAAGCCTCAACCACCTCACATTTATATGACTTGTGGTTGCCTTCGCAAAATATGCATTCCTATTGAAAATTTTATTATTTAGAATTTATTATTTTGCTTGAGAGATTATTTTTATTTAGGTGTAGTATTAAGGTTAAGTTTACTTTAAATAGACACAGTAATTATAGAAATAATAATGGCCTATTTAGACACTGTCAACATAGCTACAGACTTTTTCACTGTAGGTTGCAGTGGTTTTCAGGTTAAATTTGGTCAGCAGCCAGATTACTAACTATGGTGAAGCTAAATTTCAAAATTAATTTAGACTTACCAAAAATGAAGTTGCCAGTTGAACGTTACCCTTTCAGTTTCTAACTGATTCATAAGTTTCATTTAGTTTCCAGGTTTTAATTTTATTTGTTAAGTTTTAGGTTATTGTTTAACACACTGCTAGGTTATTTATTTGTAGGGGCTATTTCCCAGACCTAGGTTTTGCAGGTTAAGTTAGGCTAGGGCTGGATTGCCCTTAAGTTTTTGGTTTTAAAGGTTTAAGGTTTAAGGTTTTATTTAAGTTAAGTTAGGGCTATATTGCCTTTAGGTTTTAATAGGGGCTATAACAGCCATTTAATTATTGAGTTAGGGCCGTTGTAGCCCGGTTCGAGTTTCGTCTAGGTACCTAGTTTTTCTCTTACCTTAGTTATTTTCTTTAACTTACTTGCACCTAGTTCTGATAGGCCTCTATTTAGTTAAACATGGGTTTTGATTAATTGCAGTGGTTATTAATTAAGGATAATTTTAATTAAAGGTTGTTAGGTTTGAAGGTTGACTCAGTTTCCCGGTTTGGGTAACCACGAGCATTTTAATTTTTTTGAGAAAAAAGGGCCCGCTTCATGCGGTCAAAAATTTTCAAGACTGGCAAAGCTCCGTTTTTCTTTGTCCCAGAAACTTTTTTTTTTCTTCTTTTGTTAATTAGGGAAACCCAACTTCACTAGTTGGTTAGAAACGAGGGTTTTTATTTTTATTTATTTTGTTTATATTTTTTTGGAAATATATGCGGTTATTTCTAACCACTTTTTTCAACATTCCCCCCAAGGGGAAAAATTTACCCAGAATTGTATTCTTGGGAAATTTTATTTATTTATTTTTTTTGAATGAAAATGACATGCTCTTCAGAAAAGTTCCTTTTAGGTGAAATATGAAATGAAAGCGTCTTTTCTGTAGAACGTTGGTCCTAAGTTATAGCTATTTACAATTATTTACAATTTTCTATTTGTGGTCTTCACAAAGATCCACTCTGTATTTTCCTTTGCAGTTCTTCCCGAAATCTAACTGCAGCTTGTCTTTGTGGTCGGGGTTGAGTAGCGGCAGTAGTAGTGTCAGGAGAATCTACAGTTCCTGATTCTGTGGAAGAATTTTCCAGTTCTTCCAGGTCAATATTCGGCTTATCAGTTATTTCCAGTGGGTATAACCGATATATGTCTTCTGGAGAGATGACCATTGGGTGTTTTTACAGTTACATGCCTGATTATGCCATCTTCATCTGGGTGTAATGTTTCAATTACAGCAATCTTCCAGAAGTATTTGGGATTCATAGAATTTTCATCTAAGAGACATAGTTCTCCTACTTTAGGTTCTTTACTTACTGGTTGTTTGTGTTGTTGGTATTCTTTTTCCCTCAAACTACTCAAATATTCGTATCGCCATCTTTTTTGATTTCTTGAGATTGTTTAGCTCCCTTATGAAAGTAATCCAGTATTTTCTTTCTTTCTTTGTCCTCTGTTGTTGTCATATAATCAGCATCCACCTGATCATCTTCATTAACAGCTTCTTGGGTATCATTAGTGGTTAAAAAGTTGAATTTGGTATTGTCATACCCAAAAAGCAACTTGAAAGGAGTTAGTAGATCAGAGGAAGGATCTTCATTTGAATTAACATAAGTGAGTGGTCTTGAATTAATTGTGTTCATTATTTCAAGAACAATTGTTTTTAGTTCAGTTAACGGGATTTTTCTTCCTTTTAGGGAGGTATAGAGGGCTCTTTTGACTAAACCCACCATTCTTTCAGCTATTCCTAAGGTTCTGGGTGAATAGGCTGCTGTAAATTTCCACTGGATACCATGATCAGAGAGGTACTGAGACACAAGAACATTTTGGAACCAATGTTTAAGGTAATCTTCAGATCTTTTGAAGGTGGATTGATTGTCTGAAATCAAAACCTTTGGAAGGGAGTAGTTTAAGGACAAATGGTAGAGTTCTCTTAAAAAGGTTTTAGCAGAAAGGTCAGTGCAGATGTGAAGGCTGGTGAATCTGGTGGCGCAGCAAGTGAACAATAATAAGTAGACTTTCATGAATTGGTTATTCTCATCCTGGACAGAAATTGGACCAACATAGTCAAGGGCAGTTTTTTCAAAGGGTTTTTCATAGCTTAAACGTTCCGTTACTAAGGGTCCAGTAGTAGGCACTTCATAAGCCATGGCAAAGTATTTTTGGCAAAACAGACATTGTTTCAGAACCTTTTTAACTACTTGCCTTATTTTGGGGATCCAGAATTCCTGTCTGAGGAAATTGCATGTGGTAGCTAAGGTTGCATGACTGGCTTTTGCATGACATTCAGTTACAATTAACGTTGTTAAATGAGAATTTTCAGGCAGTAGTACAGGATACCTAGCAGAATAGTTAAGGTTAGTTGCATATTTATATCTCCCCATTGTTCTGACTAACCCTTCTTTGTCAATGAAGAGTTTTAGATTCTTTTGCAGCTTTGTTAGGTCCTCAACTTTTTCTCCTTTATTTAGTTTGTGGATTATTTCTTTTTCTTTTGAGAAATGTTGTTGCTGGACTAATTTTAGCCAGTAATTTGTGGCCTTAGTTTTGTAAGCTGTATGATTTTTCTCCAAACAGCAATTTGTTCTTCCATTGTCAGGTTACATTTGGGGTTATATTTGTGAGTGCGGAAGTACTTTAAGTTTTCTATGAACCGTAGAACATAGGCAGTGATTCTGACCAGTTTTTTCCTGTTAGAGAATCTTTCCATATTTAACAAGGGAGTTTTTTCATTTATTTCTTTACAAGTTGTTTGACACACATTTATTGTTGTCTGTAAGGTTTCTTGGTGGGGGTTAAAAATTAAGTTGGTGGCCATTCAATTTCATTTCTCAAAAATGTGGGACCATGTTGGTAAAAGTGAAGAAGTTTTTGAAATTTCTTGAAAGATATTGGTCTGGTGAGTAGGTCTGCTGGGTTGTCTTCTCCTGCTACATGTCTGAATTCCAGGTGATGGTTTAAGTTTCTTGTTGCTTCCTGAATGTCTTTCACTCTGTTTTTTACAAAGATTGATTTCATTTTTAGAGATTTTTGAGCAGTCCAATTTAAAGCCACTTGTGAGTCTGTCCAAATTATTGTTTTGAAGAACTTTTGGTTTTCTGAGTTTTCTTCTAGGTAGGTTTCTTTAAGGTATTCTAGGACTTTGGTTCCTAGGCAGATTGCCATTAATTCCAAGTTACAAATGGTCCAATTTTTTGATTTGGGGTTGACTCTTGATTTAGCGTAAATTAGTTCGGATTTTCCATTTCCAACTAGATAGCAACTTACTGCATAACCTTCTTGGCTGGCATCACAAAAGATGTGGAGTTGAAGATTTTCCATGAGAGGTTTGGGATTTTCAAAAGCTTGTCTAGGAAAATTCAGAAATTCCACTTTGTTTATTTCTTTACAAAGTTTTTTCCATTCACGCAGCATTTCCAGTTCTAGATATTCATCCCAATTTTTTTTGGTAGCTGTTACTTTCTGCATGAAGAGTTTTAATTTAAACACTAAGGGTGCAACAAATCCAATTGGATCAAACAATGATTGCACAGAACTTAGTATTTCTCTTTTAGTTTTGGCTTCTGAGTTCAAGTTTACAGTTTTTAGATGGAGTGTATCAGCACTTGTGTTCCAACCATATCCTAATAGTTTTACATTTTCTTTATCTTCGGAGGAGGCTATGTCATGTTTTTCAAATAGTCCTTGAAGTTCTGAGTGATTAGAGGCCCATTCATATAGCTTCAAATTATATTCAATTAAAGTGTTTACACTATAATTGTAAAGGTCTTTGAGTTCTGAGAGATTGTTGGCATTAATTAAAGCATTGTCCATGTAAAAGCGGTTAGCTAGGTAGTCTGCCACTTGGTTTTGTTGTTCATTAAAAATGTGTTGGAGAGATTGTTGTAGTAAAAATGGACTGCTTTTGTTGCCAAAGGTAACTCTTCTATATTTATAGCAGATCAGGTTGTTGTCATTTGGAGCCAATTGGGTATCTTTACCCACAGAATTTTGTGGGCATTGCAGTCAAATTCTGTTTGATATTTAAGTTGTAAATATGCTTTTTGAATGTCCCCAATCATCAAATATTTACCATGCCTTAATTTAATGCACAATTTTGCTAAGTGAGGTAGGAGTGAAGGGCAGTCCTCAGTAGCATCATTTACGTTATTTCTTCTGGTTTGCTTTTACCCGAGGGATCTACTACAATCCTAACTTTAGTTGTTTGTACCCCAGGGCGAACTACGGGAAATGAGGTAAAAAATTTCCTGCTTGTCTTAAGTGTTCTGTTAGAGGTACTTCTTCTATTATTCCTTCCTGGAATTGTTGTTCAAGGATGTCTGAATAAGGTTGCATTAAGTTATCTTTTTTTAATTTTTTGCAAGTGGACTTTAACCTGCTAATAGCATAGTTAAAGTTTGGTGAAATTTTATCTTTTTGGTCATTCCATGGTACCTTAACAGACAATCTTTCATCTTCTATTTTAACTTCCTTTTCAAAGTTTGCAATCAGATCTTTTTCTTTGTTTGAAAATGGTTCATCCCCAGAAATACCCAAGTTTTCTAGTTTGCTAAATTGTGCAATCTGGTGTTCAATTTTTTAGATCTTCATTAGAAGTTGTACTAGTAGGTAGCGGGTTGGTAATACAGAAGCTGATCTGATCTCTTATTGGTTCTTTTTCTTTTTCAGGGTAGTAATCTGAAGGGAAACCCAATAAAAGTATTCCATAGGGAGATTTATAACAAGAGGCAGTATGAATCTGATGACTGCTGAGGGCAAAAAGTTTGTGGGTTGCAGCCCCAAAAATTAACATGAAGTCAGCCACTTCATCAGCTTCAAAGTGATCTGCAAGCTGATAATTTAATGATTTTAAATAAGTTTGAAGTTTCAGTAATCCTGGAACTTCATATTTAATATTAATATCATCAATTATGATGGCTTCTATTTCTTGGTAGTTTCCAGGGTTTCTAGAATCCTCCAATTTAATTATAGCTACTTCATAATTTGGTTGTTTCTTGTTGGCTATAAATCCTGTTATGGTTATGGATTCCTCGTAGTGTTTAGTTGGAAGATTTAATTTTTTCACAAGTTCCTTGGTAATGTAGCTGGCTTGACTACAATTATCCAAAAGTGCTCTGCATTTAATTGATTTTTCTGAGTTTCTTATTCTCATTTGCATGGAAGGATTAATGCTACTTCTTGATCAGTGTTTTTTAAACTTAATAAGTTAGTAACTTGTTTCCCTTGTTTTGAGTTTTCTTTTTGGGTAGCTACTTCCGTACTGGTTTTGGTTTTCTTATCTTCCTCTGGTTTTCCTTTTTGTTTGGTACAAAGGAAGGATAAATGGTTAGAAAACCTACAAAATGAACAGGGTTGTAAAAATGGGGCATTCTTTGGCTTGGTGTTTAGATGAGGTACATTTAGTACAATAATTTAATTTAGCAAGTTTTTCAGTTTATCCCAACTTTCAGGGAAAGAATCACATTTTGAGATTCTGTGAGAGTTTTTCTTACACAATTTGCAGTAAGGTTCTCTCTGGTCAGTATATTGAGCTCTTCTTGAGGATTGTCTTTGGGTAGAAACCGCCAGAGCAGCTGTAGTTTGGCCAGAATACCATGGTTTTCTGGCTGGTTCTGGAGAGAAGTTTCTTTTTTGTTTAGGTATCAAGGTAGTTAACTCACTTTGTTCCAGATCAAAATTAACATTAGCTAAGGTTTTGGTAGCTTCAGCAATTGCTTCTTTAAACTTATTAAAGTGGTCATAGAGTTTAAACCACAAGTTCTTAAAAATTCCTGAGTTTCTTGAGTTAGTTTATTATAATATACATACAAGAGTATATCTTCTAATTCTAATTTTTGAGTTTGCATTAAATTTATGGTAGAGTGCATATCTGCTTGAAAGTCATGAAGTGATTTAAAATTTTTGGTTATTATGGATTTAGTTAAAAGGATTTTATTATGGAGAATTTAATTTGGCCTGGTGTTGCATAACAGCCCTCCAACTGCTGCCATGCTTCTTCATAAGATGTTTTACTTTCTTGCATGCAGTTTATTTGAATGGCAGGGTTTCCACTCAAATGTTGTTTTAGGTAGGCAAATTTCTCTTCTTCGGAAAGACCTATGTTATCATAAATGTTTCTGAATGAGGTCTTAAAGTTTTGAAATTTAGAGGGATTTCCATCAAATGGTAATATTTGAAGCTCAGGAATTTTAGTACTTATTCTTGTTTAGGTTTGGCTTCGGCATTATTTTCTTTTTTAGTTGTTAATGCTTGTATCATTTGATCTATTTCAAAGTGGTAATAACTATTTTTTTCATCTAGTTTTCTTGTTTATCCTCTGAGAAGCCTTCGGAACAAACATACATTCTAAGGATTTCCTCGTCTAAATTTTGTAACTTGTCCAGTTGTGAGGACAAAAGCCGAGCATGTGAATTTTTTTGTTCCTCAGTCCAATCATCCCATCTCTCTTTGATTGTAGCTAAAAGTTTAGTAGCTGAGGTTCTGATTGCTCCCCTCCTTTTTACCAGTTTACTAGTTTCAAGTGCTTCCACATCACTTCCCAACCAGTCTCCATACTTTTTCCACGAGTGGCTTCAGTTTGATTAGCCATTTTTAGGTTTATTATAAATGATATTTATATTTAAATTTTCAGATTATGTAAAAAATTTAATTCACTGGATTTAAAACTATTGTATCAGAATTAAAACAAAAAAGGGTAACTAACTTCTCGACTGCCCACCCGGGGGCGCCATATTGAAAAATTTATTATTAGAATTTAGCTTGAGAGATTATTTTTATTTAGGTGTAGTATTAAGGTTAAGTTTACTTTAAATAGACTCGGTAATTATAGAAATAATAATGGCCTATTTAGACACTGTCAACACAGCTACAGACTTTTTCACTGTAGGTTGCAGTGGTTTTCAGGTTAAATTTGGTCAGCAGCCAGATTACTAACTATGGTGAAGCTAAATTTCAAAATTAATTTAGACTTACCAAAAATGAAGTTGCCAGTTGAACGTTACCCTTTCAGTTTCTAACTGATTCATAAGTTTCATTTAGTTTCCAGGTTTGAATTTTATTTGTTAAGTTTTAGGTTATTGTTTAACACACTGCTAGGTTATTTATTTGTAGGGGCTATTTCCCAGACCTAGGTTTTGCAGGTTAAGTTAGGCTAGGGCTGGATTGCCCTTAAGTTTTTGGTTTTAAAGGTTTAAGGTTTAAGGTTTTGAAGGTTTTATCAAGTTAAGTTAGGGCTATATTGCCTTTAGGTTTTAATAGGGGCTATAACAGCCATTTAATTATTGAGTTAGGGCCGTTGTAGCCCGGTTCGAGTTTCGTCTAGGTACCTAGTTTTTCTCTTACCTTAGTTATTTTCTTTAACTTACTTGCACCTAGTTCTGATAGGCCTCTATTTAGTTAAACATGGGTTTTGATTAATTGCAGTGGTTATTAATTAAGGATAAGGTTTAATTAAAGGTTGTTAGGTTTGAAGGTTGACTAAGTTTCCCGGTTTGGGTAACCACGAGCATTTTAATTTTTTTGAGAAAAAAGGGCCCGCTTCATGCGGTCAAAAATTTTCAAGACTGGCCAAAGCTCCGTTTTTCTTTGTCCCAGAAACTTTTTTTTTTTCTCTTTTTGTTAATTGGGGAAACCCAACTTCACTAGTTGGTTAGAAACGAGGGTTTTTATTTTTATTTATTTGGTTTATATTTTATTTGGAAATATATGCGGTTATTTCTAACCACTTTTTTCAACAATTCCTTGATTCCCTTTAATTTATTCTCAGAGGATGCATGTAGAGCTGACACTGTACCTGGGCTATTCCTTTTTGTAGAAACCTTGGTGCTGTGCCTGCCTTTGTCCCCTTGTTTAACATCCCACTGTGCAAACTCAATTCCCTCTCGTCTTGCTAATTCTGTGCCTAAAAGACTTAACATCTGCTGAAGGGGGATGTACACATGTTCTGTAGAGTGTCCCCTACTTAATTCAAGCAAAATTGAGCTAGGCAATTTAGACTCCAGTATAGTAACCAACATTATACCATACCTTTCCATTCCTACACCCAAGTTGTCCAGGGACCTAGTTCTAACTTCAAATTCATCATATAACTGCCGTAACTCCTTGACCTTATTGGGATTATTAACAGGAGGTATAGCTAAAAGTTCACGGAGGTGACTTTTAATTAAGATCTCTGGCTTACCAAACCGTTTCTTTAATAAGTTATATCCCAAGCCACAGTATAATTAGCCTCTGTTAATGCTAATCCTGCCTCCCCTTCCAAGAGGGACTGCAAATAATTAAACTTCTCCACCGCACTTAACACTTGACTAGAATGAACTGCTGATTGAAAACTGTCTGCCCATCCTTGCCATTCCTGAATACTCCCAGAAAATGTTTTGAGTACAAGCCTCGGTAATTGAACTGTAGATCTGTTAACCTTAACTTCACAAACACCATTTGTTGAGTGTTGTTTCATTATTAGACCTGGTCTCTAACTGTACTCAGCTGCTAAACTCCTTTGCTCGGTGGCCTACTTTAATTATATCATCAATAATCTCTTCAAAGTAAATTGTGTTATTTTCTATTTTATCCTCTTCTATAAGAGCCTCAATTTTAACATTTACTTCACTTAGAGCAACCTTTTTAGTTTCTAATATGGAAAGCTGCGCAGTCACTAAGCTTAAATCCTCTTGCTCTATGGCAGAATCTATAGTGGCAATGACCTTTGTAATTAGACCTTTGTAGGCGCTTCTCCTTTTTTTAAACTTGTTCAATTCAGATACACTCATCTTCAATGCAAACAACAATTGGGCCCAATGCCAAATGAGCTGAATTGGCAAAAATACTTAACCAAACTGATCAAACGCAAATTTTGCTTTTTTCAAATAAACTGAATTGCTGGGTGGGGTACTGACCAACCACCAGTATGGAATACCAAATTTTCCACCCAAGTAACTGGCGCACCGAAGTCTGCAACCTTCGCCTACGAATAATAAACCAAAATTAACCAAACCGGTAAAATTGTAGGCCAAAAACAACGACAGACAAGTGGCCAAGTTTCGCAATTGGGCGACCAAACTTTCTACCCTGGGACCTTAATTCAATAATAAACCAAAATTAACCAAACCGGTAAAAATGTAGGCCAAAAACAACGACAGACAAGTGGCTAAGTTTCGCAAGTGGGCGACCAAACTTTCTACCCTGGGACCTTAATTCAATAATAAACCAAAATTAACCAAACCGGTAAAAATGTAGGCCAAAAACAACGACAGACTAGTGGCCAAGTTTCGCAATTGGGCGACCAAACTTTCTACCCTGGGACCTTAACTCAATTATGCTCAACCCGTCTAGGCCTAACTTGGGCTACAATTTGCACAATCAGAACTTTGCCGAAAAATAGTCACTGACTCAGTCTTGGGCTAGAATCCGGTTCTGAAGGACCATGTTATTTATTTATTTATTGGGTTCAAAGTCCCAGCTGAGCGGTGAATGGCCAAGCTCTGAAGGGCCAGTTCAACCTACAGCCCAAGTTAAGCTAAAATTAAAAACTTACGGACTTGGAGGTCCTATTAGGTCCTACCTCAGGGTTGCTGACTCGATGTGGGCCTACCTTAGGCCTCAGTTGCATGAATTTAAGATAAAAACAAAAGGGGCACTATTTATGGTCTTCTTTCTAAACCTTGCAACAACAACAGAACCTGCACTATTGCACGATGCAACAATCTTGTATCTAAACAATCAAACTGAATTGCAAGAGAGCTCTCTATAAGACCACACCCTGTAAGTACGACATTCCACAAACGAGTGAAAAAGACGCGCAGCGCCCCAAAAAATGATGCCACAAGAGACCAAAAATGCTAGCTCTAAATTAAGTGAATTTTTCACTAACCTTACAATTATGAGATGGATATATATACACCTTAACTTAATATATACAAGCAATGCTGCATCAATCAGCTTAGTCATCATATCGCCTTGGGACAACAATGGTTCTTCCTCTTCTAGATTTTCTAACACTCTTAAAATAAATTTAACATATACTAATTCCTCTTATATTGAACAACACAACTGTTATCTATTAACAATTACAAATTTATAATAATAATAATAATAATAATAATAATCTTATCATTCTTTGAAAGAGTATAAAAGAAATCATTATTATGATTAAAATGCAAATAATTTAATTGCAATACGTGGCAACAATTTTGAAGGACGAATGTGATAAGACATAAGTTTAAAGTATAGTTTCTTTTATTGAAGTAGTCTAACGAAAGAACTACGCTGTATATACACTTTAAGTATATAATAATTAGAGGACAATGATTATGTTTATGTTTATGTTTATGTTTTATTCAAGTGATTACTTATTATGCTTATTCCTTTTTCAGAAGACCGTTGTCATTGTTTGACTTTATATAAATAAATAAATGATCACAAAGAGTTGGTTCTCATTTATGACAACGGTCTTAGGTACAAATGACTGATTAATTAAATAAATAATAAAATAAGTCTACATACGTGGTAAATTCAAGCAACTGTCAACCACCCCAACCTAATTAAGCAACTTCAACAAACGCTATCCACAATGCCTGCCGTAGAATGTCCTATCACAGGTTGTACCTATGTCACAGCAGACCTGGACCCAGCCATTGTAGCCGCACTTATAACAGCCCACTGCACGACCCATGTCCCAAGCCCGACAGTCTCTGCAAAGGTTGAGAAAGTAAGACGGCCAACCATTTCGGCTGCAGGTACCAGTGAAGACTGGGCATATTTTACGTCGCGTTGGACAGATTATGCGGAAGCTACAAAAATCACTGGTAGGGACAAAGTGGTACAACTACTTGAATGCTGCGACGATTCACTCCGCAAAGATTTGACAAGATCCGCAGGTGGAAGCCTAACAAACAAAACCGAAGATGAAGTCCTTGCTGCAATCAAGAAACTAGCTGTCCGTGAGGAGAACACCATGGTAGCCAGGGTTACCCTACACAATATGCGACAAGACCGCGACGAAACTGTGCGCAGTTTTGGAGCCCGTCTTCGTGGTCAGGCCGGAGTCTGCAAATTTCTTGTTGAATGCCCAAGCTGCAACAACAACGTAAATTACACTGACCCCATCCTTCGCGACGTCCTTACCCGCGGAATTGCTGACCCGGAAATACAACTGGAACTCCTCGGCAACAGTAACCAGGAGATGACCCTGGAAGACGTCTTTCAGTTTGTCGAGGCGAAGGAAGCAGGCAAGCGCTCAGCATCACGACTGCTGGACTCCCATGCCGTGGAGGCCTCAGGCAGCACATACAGGAGAAGTAAGCAAATACCCCCACAAGACAAAAATGCCCCCTGTTCATATTGTGGTAAAAAAGGACACGGCAGAAGAGCCCCAGTCCACATACGCAAGACGGATTGCCCTGCGTACAACCACAAATGCAAAATTTGCAAGCGCGACAGCCATTGGGAATCCGTATGCAGGAGCAAAGACAAGGACAAGAGCCTTTCAGCCACTCCTAATAAAGCTGATGAGTGCGAAGGTGCGGTATTTGATCTTCTCTGCGCCTCAAGCAACACTTCCGAGCCACATAAGAAAAGAGCAATCGCCCTCGACCATCACATTTACAATGAACTATCGGACATATGGATCAAGGAGAACTCACAACCACAGCCACACATCAACCTGACAGTCAGGACTCTCCCGAAGACTACGAGGCGCTTGGGGCAACCCTCAATGCCCACCCAAAAACCGTGGTACTGCCTGCCATGGCAGACACAGGCTGTCAGAGCTGCCTCACCGGTATCAAGGTTATCCACCGCCTCGGGCTTCTCCAGTCTGACCTCATCCCTGTGACCATGAAGATGCACGCCGCCAACAACAAGGGCATCAAAATCCTTGGCGCAGCCATACTTCGCCTCACTGGCAAGGATGAACAGGGCCAACAAGTAGAAACGAGACAGGTAACATATGTGACGGATTCTTCTGACAAGTTCTTCATCAGCAGAGAGGCATGCGTTTCACTCGGCATTATCTCGGGAAGATTTCCTACAGTGGGGGAAGTCCAACTGGATCCAGCACAATACTGTAACAACAGTGCAAACACACCACACTCAATCGCCATTCCACCAGGCCAGATCAGTACCGCAAGGCAAAAAGAAAACAGTGTTTGATGCATGGAATGGATATCACAGCGTACCAATCTGTGAAGAAGACCGCCACTTGACCACCTTCATAACGCCCTGGGGTCGCTACCGTTACAAAACCGCTCCCCAGGGTTACATTGCATCTGGTGACGGTTACACAAGAAGGTACGACGAAATTGTATCGAGCATCCCTAACAATACAAAGTGCATTGACGACGTCTTGCTCTGGTCAGACACAGTGGAGGAGAGCTTCTTCCAGGCCACCCAGTGGCTTGACACCTGCGGCAGACACGGAATCACACTGAACCCCGACAAGTTTGTGTTCTGTCAGGACAAGGTTGTGCAGGCTTCGAGATCACATCTGACAGTGTCCGACCCTGTAAAAAATACCTCAAAGCAATCCTAGAGTTTCCATCTCCAAAGAACATCACCGACGTTCGATCATGGTTCGGGCTCATCAACCAGGTGTCGTATGCCTTCAGCATGGCCAAGAGGATGCAGCCGTTCCGCCTACTTCTGAAGCCAGGAACACCTTTCAAGTGGGATGACGAATTGGAAACCATCTTCGAAGAATCAAAGGATGTCATCATCACAGAAATAGAGGAGGGTGTTAAAATTTTTGACAAAACCAAGCCCACATGCCTCGCCACAGACTGGTCGAAAACAGGCATCGGCTACTGGTTACTTCAGAAACACTGCACCTGTACACGAGTCGAACCCTTCTGCTGCCATACTGGATGGCGTGTCACATTGGTCGGCAGTAGATTCACTACCTCAGCTGAGTCCCGCTATGCACCAGTAGAAGGAGAAGCACTTGCTGTCGCCGATGCCCTTGACAAGGCGAGGTACTTCGTGCTGGGATGCGAAGACCTAATAATTGCAGTGGACCACAAACCTCTCCTCAAAGTGTTTGGTGACAGATCCCTAGAGGACATATCTAATACACGCCTCAGAAACTTGAAGGAAAAAACCCTCAGGTACCGCTTCCGGATGATCCACGTACCAGGCGCGAAACACAAAGCTGCTGACGGGGTGTCACGATACCCACTGGCGACCCCATACCACTGACACTCCCCGATGATGTAGCAGCCATCCATCAACCATGCGAGGGAACGGCGTTCTTTCCCCCCCCCACCTTCCTAGCCGGCATACGGACATCACTGACAGATGGTAATGGCATGGAAGCCTGCGTCATTTCTGCAGCCGCATCAACACTCAACTCGCTGAGCCTGGCGTCAGTGACATGGGATCGAGTACGCACCGCCACGACCAGCGATGAAGTCATGAATAGTTTAGCCAATGTCATAGAGTCCGGTATGCCTGAATCCCGCCATGCACTCCCTGCACAGCTGCGGGAATATCACCAGTTTCGCGACGACCTCCGCACTGTTGACGGCGTGGTAATGTACAGGAACCGCACGGTTATCCCGCCGGCCCTCAGGCAAGAAGTACTGGCTTCACTCCACTCAGCTCATCAAGGTACTTCATCCATGATCTCCAGAGCAGAAGACTCCATTTTCTGGCCTGGCATCACACCAGCCATCACAGCACTACGGGCTAGCTGCAACCACTGCAACCGCATGGCACCAACCCAGCCCAGCGCTCCACCCACTCCACCAACATCACCAGAATACCCCTTCCAGTGCGTCTGCGCGGACTACTTCCACTACAAAGGAGTAAACTACCTGGTCGTGGTGGACAGATACTCCAACTGGCCAATAGTAGAGAGGTCATCAGATGGTGCTGCTGGACTCATCGCCTGCCTCCGACGGACCTTCGTCACCTTCGGCATCCCCGACGAACTGGCTTCCGATGGGGGCCCTGAATTTACCGCAGCAGCCACACGGCAGTTCCTCAAAAACTGGGGCGTACACCACCGACTCTCATCAGTGGCTTTCCCTCACAGCAACTGTCGGGCAGAAGTTGGTGTCAAGACAACGAAACGCCTAATAACCGACAACACTGGACCAAACGGCGACCTCAACACCGAAAACTTTCAACGGGCCATGCTTCAATACAGAAACACGCCGGATAGAGATACAAAACACTCCCCAGCAATGTGTGTATTCGGCCGCCCTATCCGGGACTTCATTCCAATCCTTCCCGGCCGATATAAACCACACGACACGTGGCGTGAAAACTTGGCCACCCGAGAAGATGCTCTGAGGAACCGCCACATGAGGGGTGCGGAACGCTGGTCAGAGCACACCAAGAGACTCCCACCACTAGCAGTCGGAGACCTTATACGCATCCAGAACCAGGTCGGTCCACACGCCCGTAAATGGGACAAGACAGGTGTGGTCATCGAAGTCAGGCAGTTTGACCAGTACGTGGTTAGGGTCGATGGATCTGGGAGGGTAACTGTAAGGAACAGGAAATTCCTTAAAAAATATGAACCCTTCAGCACACCTGCTCCAGATGACCATAGACCAACATTTGAAGAACTTCCTAGCGGTGCCCACCAACAGCCCACCTGCTGCACCACCTACACCTGCCAGGTCAGCACCAGGACCAAAGACACCCGCTTCACCCCGTAGTCCGACACGGTCCAGCCCGCACGTTGAACGAAGGCGCCCGATCCCTGAAGAGACCACACCCCCCCCCAAGAAGACATGTCAACGCCGCCCATCGACATACTACCACCCGCACCCCCTAGGCCAATGGGTACGGCACCCCAAACTGCAACTCCACTAAGGCATTCGAACCGTACCAGACGCCCCCCTACCTGGCATGAAGACTACCATATGAATCAAGAAGAGTAACCAATCAAGTATGCTTTAAATTAAGGGCACTGACAAAATAAGGTTTAGTCTTTATCCGTAAACATACAAATTTTTTTTTTTTTTCTTGCCATATTATCCTTAATAATCTTCTTTATAAAATTGCTGGCTCAAAGACTTGGGGGAGAGATAGAGTACAGTACACTTTACACTTTACTTACTAAGAACTTTATATTGTGTTCCCAATACAGCTGTAACCTCACTACTGTACTATTACTTTTGTCAGGAATACCGTTGTACAACCCTTATTTTAATATATGATTCAATCTCTCGCTGAACTCTCTAATTGTATTGTAATATGTTTGATTGGATATAATGTACTGTATAATTCCATAAGTATTTATATTTTAGTTTCTACAGTATCGTATTCATCATGATGTAATAGCAAAGCCTTATGTCCTCATATTACTCTTAAATAACTAGTATCTATGTTTTCCTATTAAAGTACTATACTGTATTCACTTTATAAACAATATAAGTCTTTGCACTACTGTACTGCAATTACCTCATATCACATCTAGTATCAAAGACTTGGGAGGAGATAGAGGACAATGATTATGTTTATGTTTATGTTTTATTCAAGTGATTACTTATTATGCTTATTCCTTTTTCAGAAGACCGTTGTCATTGTTTGACTTTATATAAATAAATAAATGATCACAAAGAGTTGGTTCTCATTTAATAATAATGCGTTAACTAACTGTGTAACTTTACTATTGATATTCGTACGTGCGGTGCGATATTATATAGGTATTATATACAAAGAGTGAATTTCTGCAGTCTGTTTTTGTAATCTTTGGTATTCAATGTTAATTTTCTGAAAACTTACTATATGGAGAGGAAGTTAATATATTAAAATTTCAAATTATGGCAAAATTTAATTTACCACAATAATTTTTTTTTTTTACAGTTCAAAATAATGACCTAATCCAACCTAATTTAATAGTGAATAACTTAGTTAAGGTGTAAAATTTATTGTTGTGAATCTGATATTTAGCCTTAAAATTTTTTAAAGATAAATTCACTCCAATCACTTTAATCTTTTATAATGGTGTCAGTGATTAACGTGTATAGTGCATACTAGAGTAAAAGAACTGTCAAATTGGTACTTGTAGGTTATCTCCCCCCAACGCTTGATTTGTCATCGTGGCAAATAGCATGAAGTCGCAGTAAATTCATTCTGGCTGAAAAAGCAATAATTAAATCGTGCAAAGGATTGGTAATATCTACTGAAATAGATACTATTAAATATATAATTTGGCTCATGTAATAATTATTGATACGATTTATTTTTTAAACTAATTTATGGCCGGATTCTGAAGGAGCGCCATTATAAAGTTAAGGATTACCTGAAGATCAGGGCCCCCAACCTTTTTTAGTTAGCTTTATAAGGCTAACTAACGAAAATATCACGACCTAACCTAACCATTCATCAAGGGCGTATAGTTGACCTAATGATTGGTTAGGTTAGGTCGTGATATTTTTGTTAGTTAGCGTTATAAGGCTAACTAAAGAAGGCTGGGGACCCTGATCTTCAGGTGATCCAAAGTTAATGTAAGTTGTATAACAAATCAACAACCAATGTGCATCAAACATTCTAGAACGAAACGCTCGTTTGATTGTTCTCCGTGCGTGCTATTTGCCACGATGACAAATCAAGCGTCGGGGGGGAAATAACCTACAAGTACCGTCAAATTTAATTGCTCATTATCTCGGCAATTGAGCAACAACTCTATAATTGTCTCTAACTTATAAAGTTTATCATAGATGCAAATGCGATGTACTGAATTTCAAGTACAACAATTCTAGTGAGATAGACTGTAATCTGAAATTTTATGTTACGTTCAAATGAGGGGCTAAATAACCAAATTTCTCATTTTTGTACCTTTTGATTTAGACACCGAATAGAACATTACATTTTCGCTATCTCTCGATTTCCCAGTGTCTCTTTTGATCTCGAATACTAACCTTTCCATAATATTCTTCCGCAGGAGATGCAGTGGGTAAGGAAACTGAAGCCCCTGGAAGAGTTTTACGAAGTAGGGCAGAGGCATGGAATATTAATAACAGCATATCAAATTACACTGAACGCCAGAGAACAAATCAAACGCGACGATGTTCGACTAGCTCTTCACTGGCTTTACAAGTATTGTATTTCGTTGCTCTTAAGTATTCAAACTTCATATCAGATTATTCTCTGTTAACCCTTTAATGCGAGGAATTTTCTAGAAGCTTTATTCCATCAACCGCCAAAATGTGGAACTCATTCCCTGGCCTGGTCGTTGAAGCTAATGATCTTCAGGAATTCAAAAGGGGAGTTAATGCCTTTCTCTTAAGTAAACCTTTGTAATATGTAGGCTTATTTTGGGTCTGCTTTTTCATTTCTTTTATTGTTGATGTGTTTTATTGTTCTTACTTTTTGTTAATATTTATAACTTTGGTGCTATTTGTTCTTCTAATTGTTTTAAATTTTTTTTCTTGTTGAGCCGTTTCCCCTGCTGAAACCCTTGGGTCGTTAGTCTCTGACTTCTCCAGTGGGGTTTACGACTTAGAGTAATGATGATGATAATAATAATAAAAATAATAATAATAATAATACCGTCTGGCACTGCCGACCATAAATATAAATTAATAGAGTGATACGCTGTACAGCCAAGGCGTAATACTCGTAGGCACCTGTTTAAAGTGACGGCAGATGAGTGAATTGACCAAAAGTTTTAAATTGTAATTACTTCTCATTCTACCTTATAAGAGAAATGGCTGAACGATGAGTGCGAAGATTGACCTTGTATTTATTCTGTTTTAAAATGTAATCAAACTGTCGAATCGTATCTTATTAATACTGACTTATAACCTACTCTTAATTATCCTAATTAACTGGGTCAAGTATACAAAGGGCAGTCGGGGACCCATTTTGTCGCACCTGGGTAGGGTATGCATTTTTAAACAAAATTTAATGAGTGAAATACTCGGGTAAACGTTAAAAATGACCCCTAATTGTACGCAGATTTATGCTTTGCACGAATAAAAGGAATCTCAAAACGTCATATCTATGCTTGATTCAAAAAGCCATTTGAACGTGTCGCTAAAACGATCAAATTCAGTTGGAAAGAAAAAAGTGAAAAATTGAAACCAAGGCAATAAACTGATTTAAACAGTAAAACTAAATATATATTCAAAGCCGCATATGAGGATCACGTTGGATAATCGCAAAATGATCCCTATATACGGCTGGTCCAATGGTCCATATACTCGACAGATACGTAAATCATCAGAAAAGGTTATAATGAAGAATTGTAAAAACGGTTGAGATAATTTTATTTCAACAAATCTTTCAATTTTCTATTTTTGAAATGATATAATTTTAGATTGTTTAACATTAAACAAGCCCGTAACTAAGGGGAGCTCGAGGGGCTCCATCGAGCCCCCCTCTCCTCTGGAAAAAATGTTAGTGATTCATATAATTAAATTTTGTTAATCCACATAACCGACAAAAAAAATAATGAGTAAGAAACATCTGGATCGGGGAAATGAAAAGTGATTCATATAAGTGGCTCGGTGGTGTAGTGGTTAGCGTCGCTGACTACGAATCCATCGGCCCGGGTTCGAGATCCGGTGACGGCAGCCGGCGCGCAGCAAAACCCAACTGTTCATCCTTCCACACAATAAAGAAAGTGGTTAATAGATAAATGGGTACTCTGGGTGGCCTAGTGGTTAAGACGCTGGGCTGCTGGTGGGGCGTGGTTCGGATTCCACGTTAAACTGTAGGTCTAAGGTGGAGTGAAAAGCTTGACCTTCGTCAGAATGAACAATTCGAGCTAACCGAAAGTATATACACAAACACACATATATATATATATATATATATACTGTATATACACACGAGTATATAATATTCTTACAGGGAATAGTGTCTGAAAATGCTGGTCACTTTCAGAAAATGCTGTACATCTCTCATTAACACGTATCCAAATTCTTTTGTGTTAGAGATTGTGAACTGTCCAATCAGGGACCACGTTTCATTTCTTCTAAAGGTTGACCAATCAGAGGAATGAAAATAATTTTACACCGTAAATACAGTACTACCTATTTAGTTACAATATATTGTACAATATATATAATGTATGTTCATTTACTTGTCTCCCCAAACAACAACAACAGCAATAATAATAATAATAAGTATTATTATTATTATTATTTACTATTTCATTAAGAAATGTACAAATTCAGTTTGTACATATAACAAACAAACAAAACATCTTAATTGCGGATCATTCACATTCCATAGTCACTTAACGTACAAATATAATCTTATACACTTAATATGCAAGTACAGTCTTTGTTACATTACAAAAATAAGTCATTGTACACCAGCAGTTGTCTGAACCAAGACTGCCAATATACTGTAGGTGACGGGTGTATACAGTATCTGAGTATAGGACATTGCACAATAACACAACAGAGCTATTTTGGACCCAAGTAATGAAATTATATATATTCTTCCAGATGAACATTTTAGTCCGGTTCACTATGTCAATAAAAACACTTTCGTTCAAAATTTATGGAGATTAGCAAACCAGTGCATTTTTGGAAAGCTTATGGCATCAGGAATCTGAAAATCAATATTTACATTTGCGCAGATGCCTGCATAGCCGCCATTTTGGATTTTCAAAATGGCCGCCAATAAAATAAGAATTTCTGAATATCTCAGCTTGTAATTGACATAGAAACTTCATTCTAAATGCTAATCCTATGTTTCCAGGCCCAAGGAATCCAAAGCTTATGTCAAATTAGCGATTATGAACACCAAAAACCAAGAAAAGAAGTAGTTTGTGAAATTATGTTTGTATTTTCATGAAAAAATGCACACTCAAATTGTTGGTAGTGACAACAGCATACGTATAGACAGTGGCGGTCCTAGCTTACATGACGCCCTGGGCGAACCTCACCTTCAGCGCCCCCCCCCCCTGTTCGCCAACACACACACATTCGAATCCCCCCAAAATAAAGGACAGACATAACTCTTTCACAAAATAACTTTTTATTGGACTAATTGTTGGAACTTCAGAACCAAAACAAAGACTCAAATTTCTGAATTTTACAAATCCTTCATCACGTAAATAGAATAACTCACTTAAGAGAATGTAATTATGATACTATGAACAGGAAAAATACAAATTAAATTGCACAACTGCCATAAATAAACTATTTTTATTTATTTCTTTATTTATTTATTCTTATTTTTATTTTTATTTTTTTTGCAGGCGCTCATGCCGCCCCTCCACAAATGCCGCCCTGTGCGGCTGCCCATATTGCCCATATGAGGAACCGCCACTGCGTATAGACGTATTTCCTATCTCAGTTTGACACATCATTACACATCATCATCACTCTCAGTGTCATATTCAACATTACAGTCTGCATCGTTTTCGCATTTTGTGCCGCACAAGCATAGTTCTGTGCAAGGCAAGTTATTCCTTCTGCATGAACATCTCTGTGTAGAACAGTTGGTTTTGCAGTGGCATCTGACCAACTCGATGATGGCTTGCTGGGCAGGAGGAACCTTTGTGGTGACTGGCAGTATTTGGCCACTTTTGTCCTGATAGTAACCAAATTTCAGTGGTCAAAATGCTGTTGCTGTATAACATTGGCTTGGCACCATACTCGGCTTTGTATAACCGCACACGCTGGATGTGTTCCTCAAGTGCACCGAGTGTAGGAGGTAAGTTGTTGCTTTCAGCTAGGCGTTTACAAAACAGATACCATCTTAGATCAGGGATACTTGCAATGTGAATACCCTTGGGACAGTAGCTTGAGCACACAAATTTGGCCAATACGTCTTTCACCTCCTGTGTTAGGTCACCTTTCTCCGGTAGTTTCATCAGTGCTCTGACTAAGTGCATGTCGGCTTTCATATACTGCTGAAGCCATTTTGTTTTGTCTATTCCTGAGAATTTTCCGACATTGTCTGCTCCAGTGAATGCGTGGAATACAGGTAAAGCTTGCGCCTTTTCTTTGCTCAAAGCTCTCCAGATTGGCTCTCTTTCGACTGTACCTGATACCATCAAAATAGATGTCTTTTTGCAGAGCTTGTCATAGTGTGCCACAGCCAGAACTAAGACGTCAGTATCAGGAGTGAAGAATACTAGCTGTGCATCAGGACACCGCTGTGATGCCTCCGCTGCTAGGCAGATCATCAATGTGTCAGCCTCCTCGTGATTGTTGTCTTCAAAGTGCATGTTTCTGTTGCTTCTGGTGTGACCTGATGCTGATGTGATGACTAACTGAGGTGAGTTTTTGTTGTAATCAAGGGTTGCTTTGGCGAGATAGTCTGTCAAATCTGCTTTCGTTTTTTCGTGCGATAGAAACCGTGCCAGTAGGATGTGTTTCATGTTCGTATCATCTGCAACCTGATACTGTATAGGAGCTTTTCCTTGTCGTCGTCTCTCTCTAGTTTCCTCCTTTAGTGAGTCAGGTTTGTATTTATCGAAGACCAGGATGACCTCACCGAACCCTGCTGTCAAGCTCACGAGCCTGTCATTGAAACACTGGGCTAGATCTTTGACTGTGCTGATTGTCCCTGATTTATTTGTCATCTTCTGGACAAGCACCATTCCATCAACAGTGGCGATCTTTTGATTTGATGACGACGATGGAGATGATGATACAAGACCTCTGTCATCATCCTGCTCTTTGGCCGCTAGAGCTTCTGTCTGTTCCTGGGTTTCATCTGTTTTTGCCAACTTCTCAAGGCTGTGTATCAGCTTGGACTTGTCAGTGCATGGCAGCATTGAGCCGTCTGGTGCAAATAGTGCTCTCGGAGTCAATGTGAACTCATAGTTGCCAACTGCATTCTTCTGATCGATGTCCCTGCTCGACCTGGTGAGAACCATCAGCCGACCATAGAGATCTTTGGTCTCTTTTAGGTCAACTGTCTGGTCACGGAACTTGAAAGTTTGTTTCTTGCTGCCAGACATGTACATCTTGTTGTTCTGCTTTTTGACTGGTGCCCAGAGACTAACATCTCCATTGATACGTTCAGTGACATAATCTTCATAAAGCTTCTGTCCGATGTCATCAATGTTCAAGATTTGTGGAGCATACTCTTGTCGTACATATGCATGTGTGATGAAATTGTATAGATGATCACCTTCCAGTGACGTGCACAGACTTTCAGAAGGGCAGGGGCTCAGTTGAAAAAAGGGCACTCCCCTAACATTTTTAAAAATGAAATCCGCAATGCCATATAGGCTATATATATGTATACACACACAAAGAAAAATTTTAAAATTGTATGTGGTAAATATTCTTAAATTCCATTAAATTCAATGCATTATTTTTGTATATAAAGCTGATTAAAGAAAATAAATGAAAATTTGTTGTAAAAAGGCATGTTTTTATTGCAAGATTTTCAAAAGATATGAAGATATTGAAATATTGGAGTGTATTTACAATTATTATTCAATTTTACTTATATTGACTTTTAGCTTGCTCATCATATAAATTACAGTATTCTGCTGTATATACATTTAAATATGGAATAATATGAAACTATAAATTAAAGATTTATAGAAATATACTGTGGGCTATTTAATATGATGGCCACAGCTCTTAAGTAGCAATAGAAAATATTGATTTTTATCAGTCAGTGTTACCACTAGGGACGCCCTCCCTGATTGACAAAATAATAGTAACGGTATGTTAAGTTTATTATTCTAATAAAAAAATCATAGATCAAAGTAATTCCAGTTTTGAAAATCTGTTGAAGTACAGTAACTAAATAAAAATATAACTAATTAATTCAAATTTATGTCGAATCAATATATTTATGAATTTTGACTAAAAGGGCACTTTTGATATGAAGAAGAAAAAGGGCAGGGGCTCAAGCACCCCAAGCCCCCCCCCCTGTGCACGTGCCTGTCACCTTCAACAGCAAAGGGATTCCCGTGGCTCAGTATTGCAACCTTGATTTTGTCAACAGCTTCATGTTCTTTCCTGACAGCACTGGGTCGTACATCATGGTGTTCCTCTGGCTTGTTTACTTGAAGCCCGAACTGTCCTTTAAACTCTGTTGAGAGGCACGACATCTCTGGAAAAGTCAAGAAGAACCGCCGCCTAGCATTCGCATTATTGGAAATGCCAATTAGGCCAGAATGAACCTTCATCATCTTGTTGAGATGCTCGCAGGCGTGGTCTGCACCTATTGAGACGAACGGAATCTCACTCTTGGTGACAGATATGTTTCCATCTTGAAGTTCTCGCCATGTTGCTGGATGGCTTGTCTTCATTTCGTGCATGTCGGCGATGTACCTTGGCCAGAGGCGTTTGTATTTTATTCGATCCATTGCGAAAAACAGCTTGCTGAGTGCTTCTCCAGCCTCCAGATGGAGAACGAGATCAGCATTTCTGGATGCTTCAACAAAGAACAAGATGGTTTCAACCCGGTGGAGGTGATTCATCAATGACTTGAACATAGCGTTAGATGATTTCTGAGCTTCCCACTTCTTCAGCTGTTGAATGACATCTTCGTTGGTCAAGACTTGAAGCAGGTGAGTGTTAGCAATTCTGATGCATTCTGCTCCATCACTTGTCCCAGAAGCTGTGTTTGTACAGGCTTCCTGCAATTCATTTGCTGGTTTCGAGCAGATTTCTTTTAGTTGTGGCATCTGTGTGAAGAACTGTTCTAGAGCAAGTTCATACAGAGCCATGTAAGTGTGGATGTGTGCACGGAGTGCTCTCTTGTAGTGGCCGCACTTGAGGATCTGTCTCGTTGTAGCAGGCCTATATACATCTGCCTCAATCCATGCATCATCTATGCCAGAATTTTCTATTGAGGCTCCGAGTTCCCTCAGTGCAGCCATCACAGCATGCAGCTCCCCAAGTCTCGGAACAACTTCTCTTTTCAAGTTAGGTCTTGCATCTAGCGACTGTACTGCCTTCTCGTACAGGGCCATGTCAAAGGTTATGACAGTTGGGTGGTTTTCACCAACTGCCAAGCTCTTCAACTGAGACGCTTGCAACATCACACTCAGCATGGTAGACCACTCTTGTGCGACCTCTGGAAGTAGAGGCAAGGCACCGACTTGAGTCAGTGACTGACTAGATGACACAAGTGATTTGTAGCCTGCCCAGCCTGGGATACTGCTTTGTGATTCACTGTCGGTTGATCTAGACAAAGCAGATGCAATCATCCAACCAAGGTTGGTTAGTTCATAGGATTCAGCAACACCTGTGGAACACGCCTTGAATTCCTTTGCTCTCTTGACTGGCCCAGGTTTTGGTTTACTGCAAGGCTCGATGGGTACATGATAAGGGACAACCGGCAGGTTTTTTGCCTCACTAACTTCCAAATTGGGTGCGATTGATTCTCCAGGCGCATCTGCCTTCTGATACACTGCGGTGATTGTGCCATGTGTGGTGCCTTTGCCATCTACAGTGTCCTCTGCAAAATTTGTATTATCAACAGCGAAGAAGACAAATGTACCTTTCTTGAGGAAAGGTGGTACATGCAATCTATCAAATTGTTTCGTGTTTTCCACAACAGCATTGGCAATTGCTGTTTCTAGGAGCAAGACACGGCTGTGTGATACGCAGTAGTTCTGTACATGGAGGAGGTCCATCAGCGCCTTGTTCCTGGTGTCATGATGTACAGTGAGTGCCAACCCTACAACCTGTGGGTTTTCTCGTGTGTGTGGTGTCCGGAATGTGTCAGTGGCTTTCTTGGGCACGTGGTGCACTTGTCTCATGGTCTTGAAAGCATACATGATATTCTGACTTATGGTCAATGCTGACCTGTCAACTGTCCTGCTCCTTATCTCCGTTTGCAGCTCCTCCTCAGATCCCACCAAAATCCACCGTATAAGGCTGTACAGCTCGGTCGGGACATCCTCTCTTGTGCTGGATACTGTAATTATGTGTGTTTCCTTCTCCTCAGCGAAATTGGCAATGCTGTTGCGTATTAGCTTAGCTGTCTTGTATATCATCATTGTCTTGTCCACTTTACTTGTGGCATCTTGCATCAAGGAAGTGTAGACCATATCTTCTTCGCAGGCTTCAGGACAGTAAAGAACAGATGGTTTTCTTCTGTCTTTCTGCCTCACTGACTTCACACTTGGTAACTCTGCAAAAATTTTGTTCTTTAGCCACTGTCGTGTCAGTGTCGGAGTGTGCTTCTGTGCCTCATCACTACCACCAAGCATAGATATGTAGGTTTTTTTCGATGGCATCCATGGGTAGATGAGCCTTATTTTGGGTTTGATATTCAATGAGATTGATCAGCTCAATCAAGCATGGTACTTGCATTGGTAGGTCTGTCTTTGTAGACTTGGCCCAGTTGCTGGCATCATCCCTCAGGACATGGAACACATATCGTGTCCAGCATGGTTTGTGGTATCTTACATCTATCGCATGGGCATCACTTGGTGAGAGTGCATTGCTTAGTCTTGTCATCAATACTGGATCTCGGGAAATATCCAAAGCTCGTCTAAGTACCTTCCCCGCGTTTTCAGTTCGTACGGTGAAGAGACGCTGGTCATCATCTTCTTGACATAAGAAGCAGTGATCCCTTGTCAACGGTTCTGTCGCAGATCTAGTGAAAGGTGCTGAGGTGCCTGGGGTTGCTGATTGCTCTATTTCAGAGCTTGTTCTTTTATGCCTACGTTTTTTCACAGCATAGGTTCCTGTAGACATGGCATGCTGCAAGCGGTCTTCGCTCGCTGTATGGATATTTGATTTGTGGCATCAGAATAACAACTGCGATGCCACATGGGCTTCCTTTTAATCAATATTTCTTTGGTAAAGTCTTTGAGGCGTCTTTGGATGTCAACATATTTTCCATCCTGTAAGCTGGCTCTTTCTTCCACTACATTGAGTAGTTTCTGGTATGATTCTGTTCTGGGATATTGAACAAGTGTTCCTTTGCTGGCAGTGGACTCCTGACAAAAAATGCACTGCTTCCAGTCTACTGTGTCCATGGACGACTTGACCGAACTCAACTTGCTTGTTCCCGGGTCTTCACTCATGATGACTCAGGCACTGAAAAGAAAGAGAGCCACCACTATATTAACCAACACCAAGATAATTGTGTACTAGTTGTGTTAACATAAATTTTTACAGTATAAAATTAAATATTGTAACACTACTGCAAAAATACTGCAAAATTATTGAAGCATCAGGATTTATAAACACTGTTGCAACTGCCGCCAAAATGGCCGCCAAGCAGGCATCTGCGCAAATGTAAACATTACTTTTTATATTCCTGATGCCATAAGCTTCTCAAAAATGTACTGGTTTGCTAATCTCCATAAAATTTGAACAAAAATACATAGTGAATCTGACTATTTAGCTGGTAGGTAGGTAGGTTCCGCATAGTAAATATAAAACTGACACTGCACCATTTTGGTTCCTTACATAGTATATGGAAAATATTGTTATATACTGCATAGTCTCGCAATTTCGCAACATTCATATGAAACATTTTGTTTTTGTCTAAATATTTAGCAATCTACTTTTGTCTGTATTATCATTTGGTCATGTTAGTAAAGTTATGATAATTTTTAAAAGGGAATGTTGGGCACATCGATCCGAATATATTGTAAAGTTTATAATTTCGGATGTGAATTTTGTTCAAAACTTCATTTATCTGAACTGGAATTCGAGACCTTTCTCTCGCGATTTTGACATTTTATTTCAACTTCTCACAATATTTAAAGAAAAACAGGAAAGAAAATTGGGAATGGAGAGAAAAAACGGTTCGCTGTATGAAGTAAAAACATAAAAAAAGATACCGAACAAAGCAAGTTTGCACTCTTTCGATTTAGGCTGCTAGAACACAACTTTAGAATTTCTGTCCATGAAGTTCGTATATCCCTTAAACACAAACTAGTAACATCCCTGAATCTCCAAATACAGTATGTATTAATCTTTCATTAATAGGGCTATGTCGTAGCCAATGTCGTAACACCCTTCACAATAATCAGCAAAGTTAAGCGACATTGGGTCGGATAATAGTTGGATGTGAGACTGCCCTCTATGTCCAGACTGTGTAAGGACCCGTGGTTCGGATCCCACGTAAGGCTGTAGTTCCCCTCCATTATGAATGAAAAGGTTTATTGGCAGACTATAGTCCATATGAAATATGACCTTAGATGTTGCGAAGGAGGTTAAACAACCTCATCATTATATTACTCTTATTAATACATTTCAGAAAAGTTCCTTCTCTTCGTTTGTGCATCTGTGAGAAACAGGGAAAACTTTGGTTTGCTGAAATGACAGAAGAAATCATTGATTTTGAGGTAAGGAAAAACCCCATCCGTAACTTCTCATACTTATTCTAACGGGAAGTGAAATAATCCTCTTTTAAAGCTATATATTTCAAATATCTAAAACAGGGTGCCCCAAAAGTCTCTACTCAAAGGGTAAACCAATAGCGTAACTGGATAGTTTTGCGCCCGGGTCAAGTTTCACGAACTGCGCCCCCATTTTATATAACCAAGTAAAAATAATCCTGTAATTTTAACTGTATTTATACTGTACATCTCTCTTACTTTGTGTCACTTGCTTACGTTCCGTGACATAAATTGGAAGCTAAAAACCAACATCTTTGTTCTTGATTAAATTGAAATAAAAACAAATAAATAAAAATAATGAAACTTCCAATTTAAAATATTTAAAAAAACAAATTATATTGGAAATTGGTTCCAAATCATATTATTAGATTTAGTTCATAATAATCAGTTGGGTAGTTGGAGTTCTGCGTCCCCTTCCGGGCTGCAGCTGCCCCGTTCGCCCCGCCCTAGTTATGCCACTGGGAATTTAGTTAATTACATTACATTGACGTACATTCAGCTGAATGGGGAACATCTACAACATTTACAGTATGTTATGGTTCCATAAGTAAGCCTATCGGGTTACCGGTTTCACTGTATTTCCCACTGAGTACAGACTTTTCGGTCGCCCGTCACTCCACATTAATTAAGGTACGAACACATTCGTAATATATTTTTGTGCGAAAGGTATTTCTCATTTTGAGTAAAGATAATCCCAGCTGAAGAAATCTAATTTATACGTATTTGTGCGAAACAATTTTAATGTGTTTTCAATTTTGTGAAGATTAACTTTTTATAGATAAAATATTTTAATTATGATTCTTCTAATACATAATTTATTTTACCAACAGGTTTTCCATCAGGGTTCAGCGGTTGAAGAAATGCATTCTATGACGCATACATCGTTCGATTCTTCAAAAGGTCCATTGTGGAGAGCGAGATTTATCAAAGAAGACAATAAAACTTTGTGTCCTTTGCCTCACCTTTCATCTGACTTTCCATTTCAGTCTCAGTTTTTCTTCGGAACTCACCACGCAACTACCGACGGAATTTCCAATCTCAAAATTGTTGAACTTTTCGTTCAAATTCTGAACAAATTGATCGGGGAAGTTCTCCTTGAGGAAGAACAACTCGGAGTGTTCAGTTCCGGAGAACAGACTGAGGCTCTCCTGGAAGAGAGAAAACAGGAATTGCTGGCAAATCCCAAAAGATTTGAAGAAGTAAAAATTGAAGTTACGAAAACGTTATCAAATGTAAATACACTATGGGCCGATTCTTTTGGGTTTAATGAACGCATTGAAAATAAAACTCTTCATTTGGCAGAAAGCTTAAACGCTGAAACTACTAAAAAATTATGGCAGAAATTCAAACTGAATGGTGTGTCTATTAATTCCGGAGTCTGTGCCCTTGTAAATACGCTACTAGTGGACATGATGAAGGAGAAAGGTCTACTGAAAGATATTTATAACATAGGAACGCTTCATGGGGTGAACATGAGGCAGTATTGGAAAAATGAAAACTTGCTTCATTTGGGCTTAGAAATTGGTTTAATGAGGATTTACATCGAGACACCTAAGAACGTTTCAGATTGCTTTTGGGATTATGCCAGAGAAGTTCATAAACTACTGCAGGAGAAAGTAAAGACGAAATGGACTTTGAACGAAGCTACTGTACACGACATGCAATTCAGTACAGAAATCAGCAAACTCAACGATTTTTTTACGAATGAAGATATGCCACATACTTTGTTATACTCTGCATCTTGCTTAGGTAATATTGACAAAATGATTGATGGATCTGGAGATTATGTTCAGTGGACTGCAATCTCCAGAACTACATCCATGCAGTTACTTGCGTGTCCATTTTCTTTCAATTTTCAAAGGTTCAGAAATAAGTTTTGTTACAGCATCGAATACGCCACCAGATATGTGAGTGAAGAGCTGGCTACTTCACTTTTATGTACAATTACAAAAACGTTTTTGGATACCGCCGAAAACTAGAACAGAGTGCAAGAAAGCCAAGCTATACATTCATTATTCTTCAATGGTCAGAACCTTCACTGTTGTGTGTAATAATAATAATAATAATAATAATAATATTATTGTATCCGAAATTCAATATAAACTTTCATTTACATAAAATTTAATTAAATTACAATGATCTTCGTGAAAAAATAATCTTCCTACAAAAATGAAATTAATAAAGTATTTGTTTATGTCAGATTTATTCACTTTTATGTAACACACAGTATATAATAAAGTTATGTGAATTGTACAGGGACTACAGGGTGATTACAGAAGTATACAATTTCAAAAATTTATTGTGATCAAACTATTTTTGATATAAAAAAGTAATAATAATGCAAATAGAAACATTAACTCGCAAAGTTTTTTTTTAGTTTGTAGATGTTCAATATGATTTCCGTGGGTAACCGTGGCAATTTTCCAAACGATATTCAAACTCTTCCCACACTTTCTGTAACATAATCTCTGTCAGTGGATGCTATGACTTGACGAATCCAGTTTTTTTTTTTCCAGTTGTTTTTCCGAGTTACCCACGAAAATTATATTGAACATCTATAAACTAAAAAAAACTGCGAGTTAGTTTCCATAAGCGTATGAGGCGGGGGGTTCTGGGGGGGAAGGCAGGTTCCCAGGACTATGAAATTTTGAGTATTTTCAGGGCAAATACTGAAATTTTCAGGGCAGATTTTTCCAGACATTCCTTTGTTTTTATTTTTTACTTCTTGAGGTGAATTAATTACTTGCTACTATACTTGTAGTTAATAATTAGAACGTAAGTTGAGGACTTACTGAATTCTATGTATATCAACTGCAATGCCGTAGTTTGCTTCTCATTTAGAAATGTTGTAGCAAAATTTTGTCTCATTTTTGTAAATAATGTTTTTTATATCAAAAAGGCTTTAATATATGTTACTCATACTCTAACCTTTGTGTTATTTTATGCTACACATAGTGCTTATGCGGAAATCAGGCACCCTGAAAATCTTTAGGGCAAATCCCCCCCCCCGCCAGTAAAGTGCCATCCCATACGCCTATGACTGTTTCCATTAACATTATTATTATTTTTGTATCAGAAATAATTTGTTACAATACATTTTTTTAAGTTGTATACTTCTTTTGTAATCATCTGTATGTAGGAGGTAGTGGACTGTAATTAAATAAATAAATAAATAAATAAATGATGGGGTTGTTTAACTTCCTTCGCAACATCAAGGGTCATATGTTGGAGGGGACCTACAGCTTACTTGGTATCTAACCCATTAGTCACTACATAATCTGGATGCGGAGAACGTTCCCTATCTAACTACAATCCACATACTTAATTTCGCTGATCGATGGGAAGCGATGTTGTGTACTCGTGTTACGACACTAGCCACCACGTAGCCCGACTGTAATTAATGCAGATAATAACTGTTAACTTATAGCATAAGATTTTTAAGGAGTGAGTATTAGATAAAATTAAATAAGTCCATAAGTACGGTGTCCAAAAAGTGGCTACCCAAAGGAAATTACATTGAAACTCGTAATCCGATGTAAAATAGGGCCTACATTTATTTCAGGAACCATATCTTAAATGCTCAAAATGTTTCCCATTCATTTCAAAGCATGCTAATGTAATTAATTGAAATGCTGTAATTCTCTTTCCCTGGACTCGAACACCCCGGAAGTGAAATGTATACTACTAATTTAATTGCTTTATTAAGAATATAACATACATTACAAAAACTAAACCCGACACGCAAGGTTTTTTTCAATACTGAAAATATGGTGGTCATCACTGACCAAAATAACAAATTAAGTACTCGTATACTAATTTCAGTCACTCTTGGAATATTCATAGTTTAGTTTTCATCCCTGATTTAAACATTATTACATTTATCAAGGCTTCAAAATAATACAAACACTTCCTTCATTCTAATGTTTACAGATGGGTTGTTTTATTTCCTTTTTTTTCTGATCTCAAAGTTTAGTGGAATTAATTCACTTTAATAAAGTTCATCTTTGTAAACTCAGTTTCATAAAACAGTGAATGGATCACTTTAACATAGTGCTTCCCAGGAACCTCTCTTTAACATATTGCTTCTCACTGTATATTACTTTAACATATTGCTCCCGTGTTAATCACTTTAACATATCGCTTCCCAAAAATAGACATTACACAACCAATTACAGTTACATTAGAATAGTTTATAATATTTAGAGATTAGCTAGTCGAGAAAATGTAAATTTATGGACAACTTAACTTATTATGCTTTGCCATTGTTTGTGAATGTAAAATATTTGGATCACCTGAAGATCAGGGTCCCCCAGTCTTCTTTAGTTAGCCTTATAAGGCTAACTAACGAAAATATCACGACCTAACCTAACCAATCGTTAGGTCAACTGTACGCCCTTGATGATTGGTTAGGTTAGGTCGTGATATTTTCGTTAGTTAGCCTAGATTACCAACCTCTTTCTAACCAACCAACCTTTCTCTTTTTAACATATTGCTTCCCAGTGTTAATCGCTTTAACATATTGCTTCCCGAATGCTTTGGGAAGCAGGCACGTGCACAGGGGGGGGGCTTGGGGTGCTTGAGCCCCTGCCCTTTTTCTTCTTCATATCAAAAGTGCCCTTTTAGTCAAAATTCATAAATATATTGATTCGACATAAATTTGAATTAATTAGTTATATTTTTATTTAGTTACTGCTACTTCAACAGATTTTCAAAACTGGAATTACTTTGATCTATGATTTTTTTATTAGAATAATAAACTTAACATACCATTACTATTATTTTGTCAATCAGGGAGGGCGTCCCTAGTGGTAACACTGACTGATAAGAATCAATATTTTTCTATTGCTACTTAAGAGCTGTGGCCATCATATTAAATAGCCCACAGTATATTTCTATAAATCTTTAATTTATAGTTTCATATTATTCCATATTTAAATGTATATACAGCAGAATACTGTAATTTATATGATGAGCAAGCTAAAAGTCAATATAAGTAAAATTGAATAATAATTGTAAATACACTCCAATATTTCAATATCTTCATATCTTTTGAAAATCTTGCAATAAAAACATGCCTTTTTACAACAAATTTTCATTTATTTTCTTTAATCAGCTTTATATACAAAAATAATGCATTGAATTTAATGGAATTTAAGAATATTTACCACATACAATTTTAAATTTTTTCTTTGTGTGTGTATACATATATATAGCCTATATGGCATTGCGGATTTCATTTTTAAAAATGCTAGGGGAGTGCCCTTTTTTCAACTGAGCCCCTGCCCTTCTGAAAGTCTGTGCACGTCACTGTTGGGAAGCAATATGTTAAAGTGATCCCAGTGAATCTTTACATTATAAAGAACTTACACATTTTACCACTCCCATTATGCCTTTTAATGGAAAACTAAGTTAAACAGCAGTAGCAGCATGGTAAACATTTATTGCTACAGTAGTTCACTTCTGTTACATTCTGTTACATTCTGTTAAATTCCCATTCTCAAATTCGTGTTTCTCCCAACAATAATTTTTCTGCTCACTAAATGTGAGCAATTAATAAAGTTTTATGTTATTGGAAAGAGGAAAATATTTAGTTGAGAAATGGCTCTCTGTTTGTGTAGCATGTCAAAATAGGTGCGGTAAGAAGTGGATCTAGTGAATTTTAACATGAAATCTGGTGTATGGCAAAATGGATTTGGGGCATGACACAAAATAAACAAAAAATTTCCTTCATTTTATTTTTGTGTTGGTAAGTTGGAAATGCTGTTCGGGCCTTTGGGCATATCATAAGGTGAGTTTTAAACTGATTAGAGTGAAGAACAAAGTAGATGCGAGTCATCTAGCAGATGACCTTAGTAAAGACAACAAATTTACATGTAACAACAGATGTCAGTTGAGATATATGGGACATATCGAGCTTCACGGAGACCAGCTTTCTGTATAACCTATTTTACGAAGATCCTGATTGGCCAGAATTGGTCATGTGGGAACAACTGATCAATGTAAAATTGCCACATAACCTAGGGCAATATATATGGTTCCTGTGAAACTCGATGTGGGCCAGATAAATAGTAAAAGTTTGGTAGCCTAAACAATTATGATTGTATCAAACTAATTAAATCTTTGAAGTAGGCAATAAATGTTGTAAATAAATAGATACTAGGCCCACAGAGGAAGGGCAGAAAATATTGGAGAATTAGGACCTAAGTAAAAACAGGTTGTGAGTGGAGGTCCAGATTGAGAAATTTGGCAGAGATGACCCGATAGGTATTACTTTTCAAACTAAATTGCTAATTGCAAGCTTGTTGAGTCCCCTTCTGGATAAATGGCATGACTAAAGGGGCATGGGTATCACTTCTCATTTTACAGGAGATTTGGAATCGCTATAATCTATTGAAGTTGGTATAATACTACTGCCAAATTTCTCATATTGGCTAAGGTCCAGAGTAGAATGTAAACGGACATATAGGCTAACATCAGCTAAGTTCTCATGCTGTTATAAATCAAAGATCTCTACTGTGTGTAGGGCAAGATTTGGGTGTTGTGTAAGAATATGGTGGGGCAGTTGTTTCAGGGAATGGGATTTATAATATAATTTTATTTAAAGGTAGAATCAGTGGAGGCACTGAACAGCTTATCAGTTTGCCAGTAACTCCAGCTTGAATGGGTGTAGAGGACAGAAGGACCCATCCATGGACAAGTAAGAAACAGCCAGACAAGAGGAATTCCTAGTGGGTACTGGGAAAAATTGCAACCTGACACAAGTACAAGGTTCCAAAGGCAAGAGCAGTGGAAGCTTCTCTGGGGTATTCGCAAGTAGAACAATTCGTTTCAATTGTTGGTTGCCCAATGAAAGAAAACTAATTTATCTGGAGACTAAGCACAGTACTTTTCTGGGCACATAACATGTCCGTTTCGTGAAATGGATATGTTGTGTGCCTTGAAAAGTGGATGCTCAATTTTGCCAGTTGAAGTTTAAGTTTTGGTTTTTGGCTAAAAAATACAATAGTTACCCATTTATAGCAAACATTTATAGCAAAACATTGGGTACATGTAATACTGTAAGATCTTTAAAATTTAGTATAAAATTACATTAGCTACTATTTTACAAGTTTGAAATGAAATAATGTAAATCTTGAAGTAAAAATTATACTCCTGTATGACAACACCACCTTTCTCTACAAAAAAAAAAAAATGGTGTCAATAATCCAGCAGGGTTGAAAGCACCTTAAACAGAAAAAACAACATAAGATAAAAACGCTCCTTGGTTCTCTACTTCTTCTACTACTTCTTTCACCACCTTTCTCTACAAAAAAAAAAAAAATGGTGTCAATAATCCAGCAGGGTTGAAAGCACCTTAAACAGAAAAAACAAACAAACATAAGATAAAAAACGCTCCTTGGTTCTCTACTTCTTCTACTACTTCTTTCACCACCTTTCTCTAAAAAAAAAAAAAATGGTGTCAATAATCCAGCAGGGTTGAAAGCACCTTAAACGAAAAAAACAAAACAATAAGATAAAAACAAAACAAAGTCAAAATGATGCTAATACAATTTATCTGAATTTTGCAGCCTTCCTTCGGGGAGACAAAAAAAAAAAAAAAAATGGTCAATAATCCAGCAGGGTTGAAGCACCTTAAACAGAAAAAACAACAACAAACATTAAAACAAAAAATTCTTAATTTTGCAACCTTCCTTCGGGGAGATAAAAAAATAAAAAAATAAAATAATATGGTGTCAATAATCCAGCAGGGTTGAAGCTCCTTAAACAGAAAAAACAAACAACAAAGTCAAAATGATGCTAATACAATTTATCTAAATTTTGCAGCCTTCCTTCGGGGAGTAAAAAAAAATTAAAAAAAATGGTGTCAATAATCCAGCAGGGTTGAAGCACATTAAACAGAAAAAAAAAAAATATATATATACTGGGGCCATGCCGTGGCCGATGTCGTAACACCGCTTCTCGGAGATCAGCGAAGTTAAGCGACATTGAGTCTGGCTAGTAGTTGGATGGGAGGCCGTCCTCTGCGTCCAGATTATGTAGCGACCCGTGGTTCGATCCCACGTAAAGCTGTAGGTTCCCTCCGTCGTATGACCTTAGATGTTGCAAAGGAGGTTAAACAACCTCAATTAAAAAAAATATATATATGCTGTGTATATATAATATACATATACTGCATATTCAATACCAAATACTCTTCACACATATAGGATACATATAAATACATACGCACACATACAAATATGCTTTAAAATTATAACCTGTCAATGAACTGGTTTCACAATAGGTGTACACTATCTAATATCAAGAGTACCAAAGATTGCATTTCTAAAGTTTTAGAAATAAGGTATGTCTAGCCATGATGTGGAGCCAATATTACCAAGATGTCTAAGTAAGATTTGAAACTGGAGTGAGATCATGCTTGTTTCATTAGAGTAAGACTATTATTTCATAGTAGGGGAGCAACCTTATGCTTGTTTGCGGGTCATTATTATTTCTGAGATTTGTCAGGTTAACATTGGTGGCTTGAAGGAAAGTGTAATAACCACTGAGGATGGTATTTGTGCCTAAATTTGTAAGCAAATGTGCAAATATAAAATTGTAGTCTAAAGTTTATACCTGAGCGGCAGAAAAATCGGCCCACTTGTAATATCGCGAAAAGCAAAAAAGTGGGCAAGCTTCTCTTTATAAAAGTTTTAAAATTCGAAAATATAGTCTATGAAGCAACCAAATAACGAGACAAAACAACGTCAGCTGCGAACACACTAACTGTAACGAATTCTCGACTTTTAAAAATTCGACAGTCTGACATTCAGTTGCTTTTGGACTGCTAGTGCCACTTTTTTCTTCCACTAGTGGGAGTAGGCATTTGCGTTTAGTAACAGATGGACTTCTAATTCTTTTGGGTTTCAGAACTGGACACTTACAAATGGATTTGAGTGCCGTGAACGTCGCAAGAGTCGTCGCCCTAATTGAAGATGGCTGGAGCCAGCGTTACGTCGCCGATGCGCTAGCGTGTCTACCAACGTTATGTGGAGACAGGAGAGTACACCAGAAGACCAGGATCTGGAAGATCGCGCTGCACATCTGCACGTGACGATCGTTTCATCGTCTTGGGTGTTTTGCGAGATCGTCGCTTGACTGCCACAAACGTCCGCAATGCAGGGTTGGTACCCAAAACCCACTGGAATTTTCAGTGGGTTTTTGGGTTTTTGTTCTAAGATGTTTATTTTAAAATAATTGAAATTTTTCTGATTGCTACATTGTTCAATTGTAGCTAATTAGAATGATTTGGCATGTTGATTATTTCAAGTAAGCTGACTTATAAAACAATTCTTAAATTAAGCAATGTGTAAATAAAGATTATGTAAAATTGAAAAGTTATTAAAAAAGATTTGCACCCATTGTGAACACTATGGGCAATTATTGGTTCATTTGACACATTGCTCCAACCATCTTGAATTAAAGTTACAGTAGAATTGACTAAGTCTTTTTTTCATTGAATCCAGTACCTACTTCATTATTCACTTTGATTAGCGAGTCGTTAGATAATTTTTTTCTGCTTGGAGGACAATAGCCTGGTCTTAAATTTTGGACCCATTTAATAAATTCTTTATTCTCTACAACTACAGTACAAATGGAATATTTGCTGAAAAGGAAAATCTGGCCATTTGCAAATCTAGTTGTTCTTTTTGATCTACAGTTGTTCTAACCACATATGGCATTATCTGACCTTGCGTTTTCTTGGCTGGAGTAGAATGAAAAAATGGTATGGAAGATTCAGAAGCGGTTGAAGTGAATGAAGTCTTTTTTGTACTTCCAGCATCTGCTGCTGAAATCAGATATGGCTTTTTTCCATTATGAATACTGTGCGCAATAATAGGATCATTACCTACTGAACTCCAGCCATCTTGTATAAGGGTAATGGTACAATCATCAAGATTAAGGTCATTCTTCATTTCATAGATTACTTCATCATTAACTTTTATTAACAGATCAGACGCCAACCTTTTCCTGTTTGGTGGTTCATATCCTGATCTTAGACCTTTGATTAATTTTATAAATTTTTTCTAAAACGTTGAAGTGTATGTTAGCTGAAAAAAAGAACCTCGCAACTTGTAAATCTAATTCTTCCTTTTGGTCCACAGTCGTTCTTACCACGAATGGTGTAATTGATCTTTGCCTTTTATGCTTTATTGGTGTTGAATGACAGAATGTGGATGATGATGAACCTGCACTGGTGTCACTCATTTCAGGCACATTTTCACTTATAATCTTTGGATCTTCTTTGCCAGAAGGCAAAGTTGGAGGAAGTGAATCAGTTTCAACTGATGCTCCAAATTCGAGTCTCGGCATACCTCTTGCCTCATTTGTAAAACATTCCACTTTTCTTTTACTGCATTTCTCTAGATGATTCACACTCAATTTTTTGAGTGATACTTTCTTTGCAATAATTGCATAGTACTCTCTAGTAGGTTGATCACTTAATAAAGTCACCTCGTCCCATTCGCTAGCTTTAGATCTTCACCTCTATAACTCTTTGAGTTTGGCATATTAAAAATTTCAATTTGAGTTAGGTCTAAATAAAGCTGAAATCTGCTGTTAAGAAATAAAGGAAATCTAAAATAAAAATGGAGAAAATTCTAATGTCATTATTATCTCATATCTGAACTTTCTGTGAAATAAAGATGTCTTTTTAATATATATTGTAGATTAGATAAATAAATTAATAAAATAATAGATATATTAGGCACTACATAATTATCGAACCTTTCTAAAAAATATTTTCAGCCCATCAAAAACCCAAAAACCCAGTTGGGTTGTTTTTTTTGTGTGAAAAACCTGGGTTTTTGCCAACCCTGCCGCAATGAGCTGGAAAGGTCTCGAGACGTCAGTGTATCGGAGCGAACCTTTAGAAGGAGACTTATGGAAAGTGGCTTACATGCTAGACGTCCAGCAATGGGCCCGGAATTGCTCCCACACCACCGCAATGCTCGTCTTGCTTTCGCTCGTGAGCATGTCAATTGGACTATGGTCCAATGGGGACGAATATTGTTCACGGACGAATCAAGATTTAATCTTCGAACATCCGTTGGACGGGAAAGTGTGTGGAGAAGAACAGGAGAAAGATTCGCCCTGTGCACTTTTACGGACGGTTGCTTTTGGAGGAGGCTTAGTCATGGTCTGGGGTTGTATCACTTCAAACTCGCGCATAGAGCTCGTTGTTGTTGGTGGTGGGTCATTGACGTCCGCAAGATACATGGAAGAGATCTTGCTGGAGCATGTGGTCCCTTTTGCTCCTTTCATCGGCGAAGACTTCCTTCTACATCACGATAACGCTAGACCCCATGCGGCAAGAGCCGTTAGCGATTTCCTTGACGAAGCTGGAATTCGTCGAATCGAGTGGCCTTCCCGAAGTCCGGACCTGAACCCCATAGAACATCTCTGGGACACGATGGGACGGCGTCTTAGGGCTCGTCTAGTAGCCCCTAACACTCTACAGGAGCTACAGCACGCTTTAACTGAAGAGTGGGAGGAAAACCCACAGGATGGCTGCAGTCATTCAAGCTAGGGAAGGCAACACTTCTTATTAACTCTGGATCACAAGTTGTTTTTGTCGAAATCTGTTTTTTTGAGTTACAATTTTTTGTACAGTATTTTTTGATAATAAATTGTATTAAGCAGGTGTTTGAATATTTTTTTAATGTCTTCATAGACTAAATTTTCAAATTTTAAAACTTTTATAAACAGAAGCTTGCCCACTTTTTTGCTCTTCGCGATATTCCAAGTGGGCCGATTTTTCTGCCGCTCAGTGTATTTTGAGCCCCTTTTAGTAAAGTTCAAGAACATCTACTTCAAATACAAGGGCAGTAGGACATGTGACTCATTACCAGACTATTTACAATCAATGTTCACCTTGCTATATTGAAGTCGTTTTTCAGATTTTGCAAATAAATTAGATGCCCTTCACTTTCCACACACAGTATTTACATACTCTTCAAAAAGACATGTTTGTTAAAGATAATATCTACATTTTTGACTGATTTAGAAATTGGTATGCCACAAGTATCAAATTTTATACAAATTTCTTCATTTATTTTAGTCATATAGCAATTTGATCCTATGAATACGCACTGTATTTCATTGGGCTTATTTTCAATCCTATGTTGTCATACTGTCATTTTAGGTTGGGCAAGTCTGAATCTGTTATTCTTTCATTCATTTCATTCAATTTGCCTCAGTGAAGAAGCTGAAAATCATTGGCATATTTTTTTTTATTGAATAACCTTTATTAATAAAAAATAAATACATTCGTTTTACAATGACATGAATAATTGTGAAGCTCGACTATTTATTTTATTTAATTTGGCCCTTAAGCTTGGCCCCTTTTTCTTTGATGCGAGTCTTTTGCTTATATTGAGGTTCTGGATATAGTAGGCTAGGTGTACCTGTAACCCCTAGATCCTGTCCCAAAGCTGGATCCTATTTGTTTTGCAGATAGCTGGTGAGGGAAGCTATATTTTTGGGTCTTCTTTGCGAGTGACCCGTTGCCCACGTCGGGCTAACATCATGAAAAAGAAAATAGTGTTTGTTATTTACCATTACTTATTCGGACTATAGTGGATTTAATTTTCCCAGAAGAGTTTCTTGTTCCATGCACAGTCTGTGTATTATGAAAAAACCTCAGGGGACCATTCTGAGTTCAATCCCATATATATATATATATATATAGTCATGCGGGTTGCTTCTACAGAGCTTCAATTTAATATTTAAGAGAAATCCAATGACAAGGAGAAATGTAAATGCCATGAAAAGTCTTCTTTAATGCGCAACGTTTCGAGCAATACGCTCATCTTCAGGCTGTTTAATAACAATGTGAAATTAAAATCAATATTGAATGAAAAACAAAACAGAAAATTTCTATAACCTATTCGTAAAGACAAATTTTAAAAGACTGAGAAAAGAGGGTTAAATTTTAAGTTATACAGATTTACATATAAAAATTAAGAAGTTATTTTTAAATACATGTAGTAAAAGTGAAATTAATACACTGGAAAAATTACCAATAGTACACTGGAAACAACTGGAACTATCTACCTTACACTGCAGTATCCGAGGCCGACTAATTTGAGCAGACAAAGAATGGGAAACACGAGAGAATGGCGAGGGCGATTGGGGACGGAGGGATTATAAGGAATTGGGGAAGGATGAGGGATCATAGCAAATTGAGAGGGACGGCCGATGAGTCAACATTCAGACTAGGGGACAATGCTTTAATGAACAGCGATTCTAAAATTCTTAGTGAGTTGGGACAAGTATTACAACCAAGAATTTTAAAATTGTCTAAAGTGACATCAATTTTACATTCTATGCTGTGTTCGCGAATCCTCGAAACCTCTTTAGTTTTTAAAATTTTACCTGTTCGGCCACTTATTCCCATATGCGAATAAAATCTAGCCCTGAGAGAGCGAACAGTGCTGCCGATGTAATTCCCAAGGAGACACCTAGGGCAGGTAAATAAATATACAACACCGCTACGCAACGAGTCAGGGGTTCGATCCTTCGCTGAGAAAAAGCTACCTAAGGACGTTTTATTAATAAATATGATGCGGAAATCAGTATGATAAAAAAATTTCCTTAACAATTTTGTAAATTTAAGCTTAAATTCCTTATTCAAAGGACCCATTTCAGGTACCAAGAAATATTTTATATCCTTCGGTACTGTAATACATGGAAGTTGAGGGCTATAAACATTATTTAAGAAGGATCTAATTAGTTTGTCTACATATTGGACAGGAAAACTATTATTAGTAAAGTATGATCTTAGATTATTAAATTCATCATTAAGTAAGGTAAAATTAGAGGTCAAATTATATCCTCTGAACAGGAGAGTTTTAATACAAGACATCTTATAGTTGAAATCAGTAAAACTAAAAAAATTCATGCCCAAACCAGTGAAAGTGGGTTTCCTGTAAACTGATGTAGTAATAGAATCACCGTTTTTCGAAATTAAAAGATCTAAGAAGGGGAGGGAGCCATTTTTCTCAGTTTCCATTGTATACGTTATATTGGGGTGCAAAGAATTTAGGAAGTTAAAGAATTGTTGCGCTTGTACCGCATTATCAAAGACTGCTATCGAATCATCAACGAAGCGTCGATAGAAAATTGGCTTGAGATGAGTGGGAGATTGTCTAAAAATTACACTTTCTAAATGAGTCATAAAAAAGTCAGCTGCTAACGGTCCGACTGGTGATCCCATCCCTACCCCATCAATTTGTTGGTAAACCTTATTGTTGAAAGTGAAATAGCATTGTTTGAAGACCAATTCTAAAAGTTCCTTCAAATGAGACAATGAAAAACCATGAAAATTATCAACTGAGCTAAAAACCCTATCTAAAATAATGGCAATAGTTTCAGATACAGGTACATTTGTGAAAAGTGACTTTACATCAAAACTGACAAAAAACTTTTTTGAATCGAAGTTTTTACCAAGGAGGTCTTTTTGGAATTCAAACGAGTTATTTATAGTGTAAGCATTTTTCGCAAAGGGGGACAGGAGACGAACAACAAATTTTGCCAATTGAAAGGTGGGTAAGTTATACGAAGCTAAAATAGGACGGAGAGGTGTTCCAGCTTTATGGATTTTAGGCAGACAATATAATTGAGCAAGATTAGCACCAGATGCGAACAACTGAGAGTAAGTATCATTTTTTATTATCTTTAAGGACTTTAGTCGTGACAAAAATCTATTAACCTGGTCTTCTAACCTTACAATGACTTTATTTACAGGTCCTTGTCATTGGATTTCTCTTAAATATTATATATATATATATATATATATAATATTTTTTTTTTTGGTTCGGGAAGAACCGATTCGCCTCTATTTAAAGGGCATATCTCAGCGGAAAAACAAAGAAAAAGTGAGAGGAAAGACAGAGGAAAAAGAAAGGGTGGAGGGGACAGTCGAAGTGGAAAAAGACCAAGGATGACAAGGACTGCAGGGTCGAGCCCCATCATCCTTGGGTGCTAGGGCCGGGAGGGCGCACGTGAAACCTCCAGGAACAAGCACGTACAAACGAGCACAAAGAGCACTAGCTTAGAACCCCCTTGCGGGGATATATATATATATATATATATGGGAGATTAACGGAAAAGTACCTTAAGTACAAGGGCTTGATGTGCAGAAATAAGGTTTATTCATTGTGTGGCATTCTAAAGGAGTTTCCGGTATAATGTTGCAGCGTGCATGGTCAATGCTTACAACTGGAGTTAACATTGGTATGGCCGTGCGTTTTTAGATTATGGTAATGGGCACAAGTTATATGGATACAGTATTACAGCGTAAGGTGGAAGGTTAATCAGTTTGTCCTCAAAATTTATTTCATTGGTCTGTGTCAATTTAAGAAAGTGTGTATAGTACACACACAATATGGGTATAATTTCAGAAATAATATTAAGTTGGGTATTGCGTTCTAATTGCTAAATTGTAAATGCTAATCATTACTAAGATTGGCTATTATGCAGCTAAGGGGCGTCGCGGCTTTATAAACATACACTACCCTTTTCGACTTTAGAAATATATGTACATCACACTACAATTAATTATATACTGGGGAAATATCATTTTATGGTGAAGTTTAAGGAAATTGTTAGAAAAAAATTCGAATTTGTCGCTATCGCCGCCATGATCAACATGGCGGTTAGGTTAGGTTGCATTATTTGGTGATAATTCGTTTTTTTCTTCTACTTTTTCGTGCTTTGTGCAGTGGTACTTGTCCATCCAAAACACCTTAAAATTCGTGTATTTTCATAATTCCACAACTATTGACAATATCTACTGCACTGTTAGAAAATCTAGAAGAGGAAGAGCCATTGTTGTCCCAAGGCGATATAATGTTATAATGTTTCAGACCAACAAAGACCCTAGGATCCACTCATGGCTGGTCTACCTAACTGTGTTCGTAATCGTGTATTGTGTATGTCCTCCGTGGTGGCGGAGGGGACCTACAATTTTACGTGGGTTCCGAACCACAAGAACATAAGAAATTTATGTAAAAACTGCCGGTAAATTGGCAACGACCAATTTTTACGAAACTAAATAATTATCGATTTAAAACTAAAGATAGAATCTCTGGATCCAGAGGATCAAGTCATAATAGAGTACTATCCACAAATGTTACACTCTATATCTATTTATAACGGACATGCAAATATATCAGATCCAAAGAATCCAGTCAATTTCATTACGGTATCCATCAAGTCACGGTCCATATCGATTGCGGACCAAGTCAAAATTTACAACCATATACATTACAATATATACACTTACGAGGAAAAGTGTAGGTGTGGCTGTAAAGACTGTACAGTAATGTAGAAATGTGTGTGCACCCATTATGGGTCTCCCATTTAAAGGTGTTTGTGGGGCAAGTGAAGATCATGAGTTTTTCAATACCTCACAGTAGTATGGGGGGCACCGCTCGGCAGAGGAATCTCTTTAAATGGGGTGTGTAAGGACAGAGAGTATCCCCTAACCCAAGACGCTGCCTCCCTATATCCCACAACACTTGTGTTGAGCTGTGGGATCTATCCCCACAAAGCCTTAATTTTACTACCTTAAACTATACCCTTTCTATCAACATGCGCGTCTAATCGATTTTTAAACATGTTTATAGACGTGCTACTAATTACTTCTACCGGCAAACTATTCCAGGTATTTACTATTCTATGCGTAAAAAAGTTTTTCGCAACTGCTGTCTCGAACCTTCTACTTGTCAATTTACACCCGTTATTTCTAGTCCTATTATATTGAGATATTTCGAAAAAGCTATCTCTATCTACGTTATCAAACCCATTCATAATTTTGAAAACCTGGATTAGATCACCCCTTAACCTCCTAGTCTCGAGAGTAGTCAATTTTAACTCCTTAAGCCTATCCTCGTACGACTTTGACCTAAGCGACGGAATCATCTTAGTTGCTCGTCTTTGAACTCTTTCGATTTTGTCTATATCTTTGCGCATATGCGGATTCCAAAATTGGACCGCGTACTCCAAATGGGGTCTAACTAATGATTTATAAAGAGGAACTATAATATCGCGCGATTTGTACTCAAAATTTCGAGCTATAAAACCTAACACTTTGTTCGCCTTATTGACCGCTGCTGTACTTTGTTTCGCTACTTTTAAATCACCAGTGACTATAACTCCTAAATCTTTTTCCTGCTCTACGCTTGTTAAATCTTTCCCTGACATACTATACGCAAAATTACCGTTACGCGAACCTATATGCAAAATTTTGCACTTATCCACGTTAAATCTCATTTGCCATGTGACTGACCAATCAACGATTTTATTCAGATCTTCCTGAATTTTACCTCTATCTTCGTCATTAATCGCCCTACCACCCAGCTTCGTGTCATCCGCAAACTTTGAAACTGTACTGACTAGGCCGACATCTAAATCGTTAATATATATAAGAAAAAGCAAGGGGCCCAATACAGAACCCTGAGGAACGCCACTCGCTACATTAGCCCAACACGACTCCGCTCCATCAACGACCACCCTCTGTTTCCTGCCTCGCAACCACTCTTCTAGCCAATTTATTACTACACCCCTGATTCCATGAGCCTTAGTTTTTTCAATGAGTCTTTTGTACGGCACGGTGTCAAACGCTTTTTGAAAATCTAAATACACTACATCAACCGCCCGATGTCTATCGTAAACGTCAACCACGCTTTGGAAAAATTCTAAAAGATTAGTTAAGCAAGATTTGTTTCGCCTAAAACCGTACTGCGTATTTCTAACCAGATTATGCACTTCTAAGTGTTCGACTATACGATCCCTAATTATTGATTCCAGTAGCTTACCTACAACAGACGTTAAACTGATTGGCCTATAATTTCCCGCCGCACCTTTATCGCCTTTCTTAAAGATAGGTGTTACGTTTGCTAACTTGAAATTATCTGGTACGCACCCCTCAGACATAGACACATTAAAAATCTTTGTTAGCGGCACAACAATGCTATCTTTTAATTCTTTTAGTTGTATGGGATATATGGAATCCGGACCCGGTGATTTACGCGTTTTCATTTTATCAATATAGCGCATTACTTCCCCTTCACTAACGACAATATTATCCAAAATATTACCATTATCAAAAGGTATTATGTCTATGACCGTAGGGATATTCGTTACATCTTCTATAGTAAAAACTGACGTAAAAAATTCGTTTAGCAAGGTAGCCATTTCCTTGTTTTCAGAGACTAGATCTCCATTTACATTTTTCAATGGACCTAAGACACTTTTTACTGGATTTCTATTATTGACGTATTGAAAGAATCGCTTGGGGTTTTCTTTACCGTCACGAGCTATGGAGATTTCAAATTCGCGCTTGGACTTTTTTATTACACTTTTCGCTTCACGCCTCAGAGATATGTAGTTGTTTCGTAACAACAAATTGTCTTTATCGCACTTATGTTGCCTATAAGCCCTATCTCTACTCTTTATAATGTCTCGTACTCTAGAAGTAAACCACAAGGGCTTGTTGTTTACTTTCGCACGCTTAATTTTGTACGGTACACATTCCTCATTTATAGTCCTAAATACCGTTACGAACGATTCCCACATTAGTTTTGCGTTGGAGTTCCCCATTACGTTTTCCCAATTGACGTGTGAAAATTTATTTCGAAATTTACTAAAGTCTGCGTGCTGGAAGTTAGGAATTTTAGTCGAGTTAGTTGGTTTCGAGTGACTTACTGAGAGGACAAACTCTACCATATTGTGATCGCTATTGCTCAACGGTTCTATTACTTGAAGATCAGTAATTAGCCTATCATCCGTAGTTATTACTAAATCTAAAATACTGTCCAACCTCGTAGGTTCCCCAACCTTTTGAATAAGAAAGCTATCCTCGAGAAAATTAACTAAACGATTACCTTCCGCGTCTCCCTGCATTGTATCGTAATTCACGTTGGCGCAATTAAAGTCACCCATAACTAAAGCCTGCTCACTACCGATTATTCTTTTTAGTTCACGATATAACGCTTCGTCCGTATCAGCTGTTTGATTTGGGGGCCTATATATAACCGCAACAAGAAGTTTGAAATCGTTCAATTTAAGTTCTGCTATAGTCGAATCTATCGGTTCTGGAATTGAGTGTTTTACTTCTATAACGTTCGCAATATTATCTTTGATATACAACATAACACCGCCTCCTCGCCTACCTATTCTGTTTTTAACAAAAAGTCTATAACCTTTAATTTGATATTTCCCTACAAAGTCACGTGTTTCAGTGCTAAGCCACGATTCATTTATCGCAATTAAATCATAGTCTTTACAAGCAATTAAGGAAAAAAATTCGTTTATTTTATTTCGTAGGCTACGAGCATTTAAGGATAGAACCTTCAAATTGTTTGTAATTGCGACACCTTCGCGAGCGCGGGGGAAATTTGTGGAATTTACGCTGGGATCGTTCGAGTTATGGCAGCCTGAAAAGAAGAGACAGTATTATGAAATAGTCTTCCTAAACGCGCAGCTCCAGCTTCATTAAGATGAAGTCCATCTTCGAGGAACAAGTCACTCCTGCCGTAGAAACTGTTCCAAAAATTTGCAAAATGCACTCCTTCCTGTTGGCAAAGAGACTTTAGGTTATTGTTAATATAGGTCGCCTTGCTGTAGAAATCGCTTCGTTGGATAATTCGAGGAAGTATACCTGTTAAAACAATCTTATTAGTTTTCTCCTTTAATCGCTCTAATAAGTCCCTGTACCTAGCCAGCAGTTCTTCCGATCTAGAATTTAAAACGTTATTAGTACCGACATGAATAACATACGTTGTGTCCTCGGTGGTACCATCTGTAAAATGGTCAACACTATTAGTTATATCCTCCACCCTTGCACCAGGGTAGCAGTAACGGCGCCTACGACGAGGGTTTCTCCCACAGAATTCCTCGAGCTGCCCTCGAACAATGGAATCGCCAACGAGTCGTATTTCCGGTTCATCAGCATCTTCGAAACCTAAAACAGAAAACTTATTGCTTGTTATTACTGGTAGACAGGTCTTTGCCTTTCTCAATGGGGCTCCAGTTCGCACTCGAACGAAGGGTTGGGAACTAGGGGAAGAGAGAGGGTTATTTATATTATTAGTAGAAACTGAGGAAGGAGGGGTCGTAACTGGAGTCTCAAGGGATTCTAATTTTGCCGTCAGGAGCATCACGCTTTCTTCAAGTCTCACCCTGGCCTCCCTCTCACGTTCTAACTCGTTCCTCAGCACTTCCATGCTTGAGCACCACCTGCAAACTAACTGATCATTATTATTAGCCAGTGTAAACGCGTAAGCAGCAAATTTCCCTTCACAGCGACTGCAAGTACTTGACGGGGGTACCATGCTTTTAATTAGTTGAACAAAAAAACAAAAAACGAGCGTTTGGAAATTAATAAATTACAACGTAGGTCTACCGCGTGCTTATTGTGCCGTCACCTGCGAAAACCGGCAAAATTGTTCTTGAAACGCAGAAACAGGTTCTTGTAACAATTTTATGCTAAATGAATATATAATTAAGCTACCGACGAAAGAAATGTTAAAGAAAAAGTATTAAATGAAACTTATCTGGTCGCTGTTTACTGACTTAATCCTTTTTTTCCCACGGTAGGTGACCCTTTTGGAGGTCAGGTAGTGTGTGAAGGAAAAATGAACCTTAAGAAACCACGATTCTGATAGATTTGAAAAACAACAAAGGAAAACCAAGGGAATTTCAACCTTATGACTGCACGTTTTCTGATTGATTTGAAAACCAAACAAGGCAAGCCACGTTCAGTAGCCTTGGTTTGATCAAATAATATACTACTGAATAACGTCAATAAATGAAATATATTCGTTAATGAATGATTAGTAGCACGAAGTAATTTAGTTAAGAATGCACGGCACTTTTTTTTTTAAAACACTTCAACGAAAACCACTTATTCAATTGATAACACTCGACACTCGATAAAACACGTCTGTTCACAAGCTGATTGATGCAGCATTGCTTGTGTACATATTAAGTTAAGGTGTATATATATCCATCTCATAATTGTAAGGTTAGTGAAAAATTCACTTAATTTAGAGCTAGCATTTTTTGGCTCTTGTGGCATCATTGTTTGACTCTTGTGGCATAATTTTTTTTTTTTTAGGGCACTGGCGCGTCCTTTCTACTCGTTTGTTGAATGCGGCACTTACAGGGCGTGGTCTTATAGAGAGCTCTCTTGCAATTCAGTTTGGTTGTTTAGATACAAGATTGTTGCATCGTGCAATGGTGCAGGTTGTGTTGCTGCAAAGTTTAGAAAGACCATAAATAGTGCCCCTTTTGTTTTTTATCTTAATTTTATTCAACCTAGGCCTAAGGTAGGCCCACATCGAGTCAGCAACCCTGAGGTAGGACCGAATAGGACCTCCAATTCCGTAAGTTTTAGTCTAGTTTAACTTGGGCTGTAGGTTGAACTGGCCGTTCAGGGCTCGGCTGGGATTCTGAACCCAATAAAATAAAAAATAACACACAAAGCATGAAAAAACGCAGAAAAACAAAAATTATCACCGAACTCAGCGACGCCCCTTGGCTGTATAATTACCCCAAGATATTTCACTAACAAACTGGGTCATTTTGTGCAACGAATTGGGTTAAATTTGAATGTGGGAGTGTAATTCAACCCTAAGAAAATCATTCCCAAGGTAAATTAAAGGATTGGCAAGCTCGGGTAATATTGTATTGTTGGTATTAACCCTTAACTACTATCATTATTCCCCATGATAAAATAAACAAATGTACTCAGGGTCAGAATTGACCCAACGATAATAGCCGAGGGTGAAGCTGTTCTGTTATATATATAAAATTATTTTTCTCTTTGGATATTATTAGCCTGAGGTAGCATTGAGAAGTCACATCAGCTCTATGGGATCACAATTCTAGTTGGGTGGAGCAGCATAGTCACAAATTTGTGACAGTTTGAAATACATAAATATATTGAGAAATTTTTAATTCAAACAATGTTATTTGCTCTACATAAGTACAAACAACAAACAAACAAACAAACAAACATCTTTATTGCGGATCATTCACAATCCATAGCCACTTAACATACAAGTACAATCTTACGTATACACTGAACTTAATACAAAAATAAGGCCAACATAGCCACTTAAACAAGCATACTGGCATAGTTTGATTAATTATCTGACAATTTTATGTATATTGTTATTACATGAGAATCTTATAACACTTATTATAACAGCCACTTACTATAACACAATATGCATATATAATCTTTGCTACATTACAAAAATAAGGTATTGTAAACCAGCAGTTGTCTGAACCAAGACTGCTATATAGGTGAGAGATACACAGTATCTGAAGATAGAACATTGCACAATAACACATTAGAGCTGTTTTGGACCCTAGTAATAAAATTATATATATTCTTCCGGATTAACATTTGGCTGGTAGGTAGGTTACGCGTAGTAAACAAAACTGGCACTGCACCATTTTGGTTCCCTACATAGCATACAAAAAATATAAGCAACAGAGTTTATTCATAGCAGTTTTTGTATAGCTCCATCATAGATGGGATGTAAGATCTAAAAAGATAAGTTTTAACTGATTCTGAACACACACCAAATTTCCTTACTAGCATGTTATCCTGTACATATAGCTTTTTATGTTACCTCTCAATATCAAGTTCATCTCGCAGCTCGTGATTAATTACATGACCTAGGTATTTACATGTCTTTGACGGGTATAGTCTGACCATTCATTTCAAAAGACTCCCATGATACATGTTTCAGTAGAATACGCCTAGAAATCAAAATACAACTCTGCCCCATTATAGGTGATGTAATTTTCTATACCATATTGTTCACATATATCTAATAGTACTCTCAGCCCATGGGGAGAGGGTGACAGAAGAACAAGGTCATCAGCATATATTAAATGATTAATTTTTTCCTTTCCAGTGACACAGCCAGTACGTGCAGTTTTTAGTTCATTGGTAAGGTCATCCATGTATATACAGAAAAGATAGGGTGATAATATATCTCCTTGCCTAACACCATTAGCCACTTTAAAACCGGGTGATACAGTGCTTTTCCATCTTACAAACATGGTCTGCTCTGTATACCAGAATGCAAGTATCCTAAGTATATATTTAGGTACCCCTCGACACAAGAGTTTCTTGAAAAGTTTATGATGGTTAACTCTATCAAATACTTTTGATGTATCCTAAAAACAGGAATATACATTGCTACTTGACATCTTGTACTTTAGGACGGCTTCCTTTAGCATATAAATACACATGTCAGTACCATGTTTCACTCTAAAGCCAAACTGTGATTGTCATAAGTCTGCAAGTAAGTGCTTATCCTATTATAAATGACGTATTCTTACACTTTAGAAAGTATACTGGCAAGTGCTATTGGCCTATAATTATTCTTATCACAGACACTAGCACCCTTATTTTTAACAACTGGCAACAATACAACTGACAAAATGGACTGTGGCAAGTACTCATGTATCATACAGCTTGTGAAACACACTGCAAGCATAGGTATTATACGAGGGCTAGATTATTTTAAATGTTCTGCTTGTATGCCATCTAGGCCACAATTTTTATCATCTAACTTATGAATAGCCTGCCAGATTTCCGAGTCATTCATTAGTAGCTCCTCAGAGCTAGGCATATATTTAGTCTATCCCCCGCCCGAGACAATTAAATAAGGTTTCATAATGATTTTCCACAGTTGTGCAATGTTTTTTGCACTATGTACATCCTCTATTACATTTGGCAAGGTAAGATTACTATTGTTAATTTTATTAACCTCCTTCCAGAGTTCCCTACTGGAAGTATTGCTATTGTCTAATTTCCTGGCTAGAGATTCTCTTCGAAGATTCTCTCCATTTTTCCTTATAAATCTAAGAGCACCCTATACAGTAATATATATATATATATATATATATATATATATATATATATATATACAGAGCTGGGCACTTGCGGCATATTGCGGTACTGCTGCACTACCAAACCGGTACGCGGAAATTTGAATGCGGTAGCGGTACTGCGGTACTTTCAGCGATCCTTTGCGGTACTGCGTTATGGGGGCCCAGGGTGGTAGTGCGGTGGTACCGCAAGTACCGCAGTACCGCAAAATATGCCGCAAATGCTCAGCTCTGTATATATATATATATATATATATTTTCACGATTTAACGAGGGTGCCCTCTCAGGGCATTGGTTTCTGCCCTATGTAGGAGAATTTCGACTTGTGACTGATCGAGGCCCGTGGTGTAATGGTAGCGCATCTGACCGGCAATCGGAAGGCCCTGGGTTCGATTCCCGGGCGGTTCACCTCATTTTTCATTTGTTCGTTATTTCTCTTCCTCGTGTGCAGAACGCTCCTCTATATTTACGTCGTTTCTATATATATATATATATATATACATACAAAGGTGGGCAGGACCGAGTTCCAGGAACTCGGTCCTTTTTAAGGACCGTGAGCGGGAAAGTCGGTCCTTTTCTCAGTGAGGAGCGACGGTCCATTTTTAAGCAATTCCGGACGGTCTTTTTTAGTGTGTTTAGTGATTATTTGAAGTTCTAAAGAAGATGGATCGTTTCCTCCAGAAGACTCAGAAAGAGACTGAGACTGAACTGAAACTTGTTTCAACACCTGGAGGAGACGAAGAATCTACTGATGTTAGTGCTTCAACTTCAAGTCAAGCAACTGGAGCTCCTAGCGGAAGAACTGAACCCGGCAATCCCTGGCCGTACCTGGACAAATACTTTGAATACCTGGTCCCCAAGGGTGAGCAGAACCTGGAGTACAAGTGCTTGCTATGCCTGCCGAACAAGAACATCCTCTCGACAAGCAACAAGAGCCAAAACAACCTCAAGCGACATGTCTCCAGGCGCCACCCTCACGTCCAGAACCAGTTCGACCAGTGCTCAAGCCGAAAAGGTCAGGGCTCAGTGACAGCCATTTTGAAATGCTAGTCTTGAAGGGAAACTCAAGCATTTAACTTAATAACTTTTTTCAGCATTTATGTATTGTATTAATTATAATTTACGTTAATAAAATTAAAGATTTCCGGTGTCTTTAATTTCATTTTTCATTTTAATCAAATTTTTCACTTATATTATATATAAGGACCTAGGACCGAGTCGTTCCTAGGTCCTATCTTCAGAAAGGACCGGGACCGTCGGTCCAGTTTGAGGCAGGGACCGGGACCGTCGGTCCTTTTTGAGGCCCGGGTGCCCACCTTTGTATATACAGGGTGGGCGGAACGTAGCTCCCTATTTTGGATTGGTAAAAAAATACGTATATTATCCATTTATTTCAGAAGAAATAATATGAAAAGGTAGGCATACATGGTAGGTTTTCTCTAAAATTCAATGTGGGCTCCAACTCTTTCCACCAGCTTCTGGAGCCGCCCAGGAATGGCGTCCACTGACTTTAGCAGGAACTCCGGCGGGATGGAGGACATGACTTCTCGAATTCGGTCCTCCAGTTCTTCCAATGTCCTCGGTTTGGTGCGGTAGACTTCTTCCTTTACCCACCCCCAAAGAAAGAAGTCGCACGGTTACCGCTGAAAAACGGCAGAATCGGTTCAGTGTAACGGTGTGGTGTGGTATGACCTCAGATCAGGTTGTGGGCCCGTTCCTTCTGCGCAACACCATGAATGCTGAGCGGGTCCTTGCTATGTTGCGAAACGAGGTCTGGCCGGTTGTCAGCACATGGGAGAACATCGACGATCTGATATTTATGCAAGATGGCGCCCCTCCGCACTTCGTCTTGTTGTCCGTGAGTGGCTGGATGCCCACTTCCCTGGGCGTTGGATGGGTCGTCGTAGTCCACATCAATGGCCAGCCAGGAGCCCCGACTTGACACCGTGCGACTTCTTTCTTTGGGGGTGGGTAAAGGAAGAAGTCTACCGCACCAAACCGAGGACATTGGAAGAACTGGAGGACCGAATTCGGGAAGTCATGTCCTCCATCCCGCCGGAGTTCCTGCTAAAGTCAGTGGACGCCATTCCTGGGCGGCTCCAGAAGCTGGTGGAAAGAGTTGGAGCCCACATTGAATTTTAGAGAAAACCTACCATGTATGCCTACCTTTTCATATTATTTCTTCTGAAATAAATGGATAATATACGTATTTTTTTACCAATCCAAAATAGGGAGCTACTTTCCGCCCACCCTGTATATGAAATCCCTAAAATGTTTAGGAATTTCATCTAAGGTTGTCGTGATATTTTCGTTAATTTTAACGAAAATATCACAACTTAACCTAATCAATCGTCAGCGGGGTACAGACCGTACAGTTGACCTAACTGGGCATTCAATTAACCTAACCGGCCATTCAATAATTTTCCATTAAGTTTAACGAAAATATCACGTTGATACCAATTGTTTTAAGGAAGGTCGGATTTTATTATTTTCGGGAGTATTTAAAATTAACATGGTAAGGTAGGCTAAAGATATTTTTATGCCGAAATTCATTTAGAGTTACACCATTATAATACCTATTCTTAGCTTTCCCGAGGCAGTTATCTAGAAATGAAATAGGATAACACAAGTTAGTACCAATATTCATGATACTGAATAACTCGGAATCTACAAATTCAAGACTGACAACTCTCAATGCTCTAAGAAACAGAGAAAATAGAAGATTTTATCGAGGGGTAATGGTCAGAATAAAACTGCACACAAGGGTTATTATTAGTAGGCCTACGGAAAACTTCAAATTTGAATTGATTCGTGCATCTCTGAATTTTTAGGTCCAGAAAAGACAGGCATCCATCATTTTCTTTTTCAAGAAACATGGGGTCCAGCACGGGGTCTAGTCTATAACTAACTATACCAACTTGCAGTGGTGGGCACCGTTAACCAAAAAGTTAACTTCGTTAACCGCTAATCCGTTAACCAAAAAGTTAACTTCGTTAACCGTTAATCCGTTAAACATGTAACGGAAGTTACCGATAAACCGTTAACGTTAACTTTTATTATAAAAAAAATGAAAAACACAATATATATATAATTTAATATTCCCTCTTCTCGTTCTCCATTTTGTCCATGAGATGCATGTTGCCCTTCATGAAAATTAGCATATCAAAGTTTTCATCAGAGGGATGATCTCTTGGTCCTCAGGATGTCCTTGCCCATAGAGAACAAACGCTCCACTGCAGCACTGGAGGGGATGGCTGTGTTGAACTTGATGAACAAGTCCACCAACACTTGCTCGCCCAAGAAGGCAGCATCTGTCAGCAAGTCCTTGGAGTTGGTCTCCAGCCAGGTCTTGACCAAGTTCTGGGCCTTGCCCTTGAGTGACCTGTGGCTTCTGCTGCTCTCTTTTGTCTGGATGACAGCACTGAAGAAGTCATCCTCCTCCTCCTCGTTGTTGCTGCCCACTTCGTTGGACTGCTGCTTCATGGCCTCCTCGACTGTACCCTCCATGCAGAGATACTAAAGAGTAAACAGCCTCTGGCGCCACACGCTCACATTTACTTCTCAACGCCATCTATTATCTCATAAAGAAACTAATTCACATTGGGACTTGAAAGTACCGGCAGGATCACCCGGGTAGAAAAATAATTATGGAGATTTTAAAGATGTGGTACCTAGAAGTACCGCCAGGACATAAAGGGTTAAGGTGAAAACGCTCCCATTGTAAGACATCAGTTGACTTAATTTATGTCATCAAAGTGACATGAGAATTGAAATCTTACCTGATCAGTTTTATGGTTCTTGAAATGTATCAAGGAGACTACTAATAAGGTACTCACAGACATATTATAAATATACATGACTTACTTGACAACGATTATTTTTAAATATTCACTAGCACAAACATGTTGCGCAAGAGACAGACTGCAAATGAAACGAATGTAGTTATTTGTTGTAATTGTTACATATATATTATTGAAAGTGCCTTAAAATGCTCGTGATATTTCTTGAAAGAAGTTGAAACATTCAACTCAAATGGCAAATCTTTCCGCCTGATTTTACAGTCGACCATGTTTTGCTCAAACCAATGCCATAAATAACTACCATATTTGGTAAGACACAAATTGTGGCGACGGAAACAAATATATCGCCTGATTTTGCACTGCGGAAATGGAAATTCGTTCATCACTATTAACAGTGGCGGATTAATTGCGCACCTGCTCAGCACTGAAAATAATATAAACTTTTAAACGTTTATTTATGAATTTTTTGGGTTAACGGAAGTTAAATGTAACGGAAGTTAATTAGTCCGATAATGATTTTCAAAGTTAACTTAAAAGTTAAATCGTTAACGAAAAAGTTAACTTCGTTAATTAACGATTAACGGATTAACGGTTTGTGCCCAGCTTTGCCAACTTGGTACAGTTAGTTATACTGTAGACTAGAAATACCCTACCCTAATCTAATCTCAATTGATGACTGATAAAAAAACAAAACAAAACATCTTTATTACGGATCATTCACAATACCTAAAGGTGTAAGGTGTAGTTTTTGTGTTCTTAACAAAAAGTGGTTGAAAGGCCAGACAAATTTTTGGTCGCTAAAGGGAGCCAATGGAGGGGGAAGGGAGGGGCCCTTGTGCCAGGCGACAATGGCCAGTCCACCGCTGGTACATTAGATGTTAAGATGACCTTGTTCAAAACTTTTTGTACCCCAATGTTGTATACAGCTCATTTGTGGTGGAACTACAGGATGTATAATATGAGAAAACTGTATGTTGCCTACAATAATATTTTCAGGAGTTTATTAACAACTGCTAGATTTATAAATGGTGCTCCTTCTAGTGCCAGTATGCTGTTTGTAGTCAATACGGTGCCAAACTGCCAGTGTCATACGCAATTTTGTATTTAGATTTATCACTAGGCTTGGTGAGTCACTCAATAAGGTAATAGAAGCCATGGTTTGTGGGCTGATATCCGATATATTTTCCAGACCTCAAATCTGGAAACGTTGGTGTAGGCGCAACTGTACGTTCATTATTCATACTTTCATTGTGTTCCATTGGCTTACATTGTCACTGTTCCAGTCTCAGCCTCCAGACGACTATCTTTTAACTTTTTATGGACCACTTTTATGATATGTATCTGTTACGTCCGAAATAATGTTTTTGCTTGTCAATCATAATACCCGTGTTACCTCGCCACTTCCATAACATATACTATAATAATTATAATGGTTCAAAAACGTTTATTAGAGTGCCCCTTAAAGAGGCAGACAAAATATACTTTATAAGCCACTCGGGCCCAAACGAATTTTGGATATTAAAATAGGATTGCAAATAGCCTACTTATGAAATAAAAGTTTGAAATAAAAATAAAGATCTACTTTAGAATATTTTATTTAATTTTGTTCAAATAATTTTGTAATTTAATAATTTTTCATTCTTGCATATTATAAAAATAAGCGCCTAAACTTTATGGGTAACTAATATATATTTGTAAATTTTTTGTATACTGTATAGTATGAAAATGAAATATATATATATATGTATGTGTGTACACACACACACACCGTATTTTACGCCTCATAAGACGCTACTTTTTTTCCTGAAAAACGTCTCCAAACATTACTTCAGGGTTCATATGTTATTGTTTCGTTTAATGTTCTTTTAATAAAGTTATGGGAATATATTTTTTGTCAGGCTGATAAATCTTCGAAATTTTTTTTTTCCTAAATATTCTTTGCTAAATATAGGGTGGTCTTACCACTTGTCCCCAGTCGTCTGCCCTTGCTCCCCGATGTACCCGCTTCCCTGATGAGGCTTCCGTTTTCACGGTGGAGCTCTATGCCATTCTGAGCGCTCTGGAGGTGGTGCGGGAGCATCCGGATGGGTCGTTTGTTATCTATTCGGATTCCCGCAGTGCCCTGGATGGCTTGGAGTGTTTCGACCCCGTCCACCCACTGGTCCGACGTATCCAGTTACTATGCCATATCCTTGTCACTTCTGGTGGCAAGGTGGTGGTATTTTACTGGGTCCCTGCACATGTTAACGTGGCTAGAAATGAGGCTGCCGATCAAGCTGCCCGTTCCACGTGCCGACTACAGGTTTCACCCGTGTCCCTCCCCTTTTCCGATTATATCCCTGGTTTTCGTAGGTTTTTGCGCTCCCGGTGGCAGAGTCGCTGGGATGGCGCTACAACTAACAAACTCTGCAAGATTACACCCAAATTGGGATGTTGGGCCTCTTCCTTCCATCGGTCGCGCCATAAGGAGGTGGCTCTGGCCCGCCTCCGTATTGGCCACACCCACCTGACCCATGGCTATTTGATGGCCGGGGATCGGGTGCCCCGATGTCCCAATTGTAATGTCCCACTTACAGTTGCCCACCTCCTGGTGGAGTGCCCGCTTTACTCTGCGCTGTGCGCAGAGTATTTTCCCTTTTTGATGAGCGTCGGGCCTTATGATAGGCTCGGCGCTATTCTCTCTGAAGGTCCCTACTTTTCGGTAACTGGGTTGTTCTCCTTCCTCTTTCCGACTTCTTTACCGGCTGTGACTCCGCTATGATTTTTCTGTATTTTTTTTTTTCCCCCTGTCTATTGTTCATTTCCGCTAGCTGTTTCATAGTTTTCGTCCTGTGTTCGCTCTGCTATCCACCTTTCTTTTGGTGGCCATGAGCGGTCATACTTTGAAAAAAAAAATATATATACACACACACTCGTATATGTATATACTGTATATAGGATGAATTTCACAATTAAACACATGAAATGAATGAATGCTGCAAACATGAAAGGCCTTCGAATAATTTTTTTTCCTTGTGGATTTGCATTATATATATATACAGGGCCGCCGAAAGGGCCGGGAAGCCGGGTTAAATTCCCGGGGCACGGAAAGAGGGAGGATAAAATCTAAAAATATTAATAAAGCAATTGGTTAAACAACAGAGAGGAAATATAATCAATGAACATACATTTTAGAGATTATCATAGTCAAACTGAAACATAAAATATTATCTGCGGTCCACCAATGCCCAAGACCGACTGGCAGATCTGGGATCTATCGTAATTGAAAGCCAGTTAGCCCGTACTTTAAATTTCATCAGAATCATTTACCACTTTGCTGGAGAGAAGGCGAAGAAAGTACAGTACACTTCTAATTATGAAAATCTTGCGGTAAACAGTTGTCTTGCCTGCATGGACTGGTACTGCATTTGTAAATTGTATGCTGATACAATTAATATAATTGATTCGAAAAATAAAATGGTCATTTTCTTCCGAGTTGTTTATTGATACTGTATGTTTTGAATAGTGACTTGGACATATAATCAATTTGCTTGTTATGTACACAAAAAACATTCATAATAAAATACTCGGTAAACAGGGAGGCCCATATATCAATCTTTTACCGGGGCCCGTGGCAGCTCTCGCCGGCCCTGTATATATATAAAATATATATTCCCTGACGAGGTGTACTTCTGAATACACGAAAGACCTTGGAATAATTTTTTTTCTTTGTGAGTTTACATCATTCATTCATTTCACGTGTTTAATTGTGAAATTCATCATATATATATATATATATATATATATATATATATATATATATATTATAAAAATCATGCGGGTTGCTTCTACAGAGCTTCAATTTAATATTTAGGAGAAATCCAATGACAAGGAGAAATGTAAATGCCATGAAAAGTCTTCTTTAATGCGCAACGTTTCGAGCAATACGCTCATCTTCAGGCTGTATGATAACAATGTGAAATTAAAATCAATAATTGAATGAAAAACAAGACAAAGAAAATTTCTATAACCTATTCATAAAGGCAAATTTTAAAAGACTGAAAAAAGATGGTTAAATTCTAAGTTATACAGATTTACATATAAAATTAAGAAGCTATTTTTAAATACATATAGTAAATGTGAAATTAATACACTGGAAAAATTAACAATAGTACACTGGAATAATGAAACTAACTAACCTTTCACTGCAATTTCCGAGGCTAGACTGATTTAAGCAAAGGCAAACGAGAAAACATAAGATAAGATAAGATAAGATAAGATGGTGAGGGCGATTGGGGAAGGGGGGATTATAAGGAATTGGGGAAGGAGGAGGGATTATAATAAGTTTAAAGGGACAGCTGAGAGAGTCAACATTTAGCGTCGGGGTCAAAGTTTTAATGTAAAGCGATTCCAAAATTCTGAGTGAGTTGGGACAAGTATTACAACCAAGAATTTTAAAATTGTCTAAAGTGACATCAGTTTTACATTTTATACTGTGTTCCCGAATACTAGAAACTTCTTTAGTTTTTAAAATTTTACCTGTTCGGCCACTTATTCCCATATGCGAATAAAATCTAGCCCTGAGAGAGCGAACAGTGCTGCCAATGTAATTCCCAAGGAGACACCTAGGGCAGGTAAATAAATATACAACACCGCTACGCAACGAGTCAGGGGTTCGATCCTTCGCTGAGAAGAAGCTACCTAAAGACGTTTTATTAATAAATATGATGCGGAAATCAGTATGATAAAAAAATTTCCTTAACAACTTTGTAAATTTAAGCTTAAATTCCTTATTCAAAGGACCCATTTCAGGTACCAAGAAATATTTTATATCCTTCGGCACTGTAATACAAGGAAGTTGAGAGCTATAAACATTATTTAAGAAGGATCTAATTAGTTTATCTACATATTGAACAGGAAAACTATTATTGGTAAAGTATGATCTTAGATTATTAAATTCATCATTAAGTAAGGTAAAACTAGAGGTCAAATTATATCCTCTGAACAGGAGAGTTTTAATACAAGACATCTTATAGTTGAAATCAGTAAAACTAAAAAAATTCATGCCCAAACCAGTAAAAGTGGGTTTCCTGTAAACTGATGTAGTAATAGAATCACCGTTTTTCGAAATTAAAAGATCTAAAAAGGGAAGGGAGCCATTTTTCTCAGTTTCCATTGTATACGTTATATTGGGGTGCAAAGAATTTAGGAAGTTAAAGAATTGTTGCGCTTGTACCGCATTATCAAAGACAGCTATCGAATCATCAACGAAGCGTCGATAGAAAATTGGCTTGAGATGAGTTGGAGATTGACTAAAAATTACACTTTCTAAATGAGTCATAAAAAAATCAGCTGCTAACAGTCCGACAGGTGATCCCATCCCTACACCATCAATTTGTTGGTAAACCTTATTGTTGAAAGTAAAATAGCATTGTTTGAAGACCAATTCTAAAAGTTCCTTAAAATATAACGTATACAATGGAAACTGAGAAAAATGGCTCCCTTCCCTTTTTAGATCTTTTAATTTCGAAAAACGGTGATTCTATTACTACATCAGTTTACAGGAAACCCACTTTTACTGGTTTGGGCATGAATTTTTTTTAGTTTTACTGATTTCAACTATAAGATGTCTTGTATTAAAACTCTCCTGTTCAGAGGATATAATTTGACCTCTAGTTTTACCTTACTTAATGATGAATTTAATAATCTAAGATCATACTTTACCAATAATAGTTTTCCTGTTCAATATGTAGATAAACTAATTAGATCCTTCTTAAATAATGTTTATAGCCCTCAACTTCCTTGTATTACAGTGCCGAAGGATATAAAATATTTCTTGGTACCTGAAATGGGTCCTTTGAATAAGGAATTTAAGCTTAAATTTACAAAGTTGTTAAGGAAATTTTTTTATCATACTGATTTCCGCATCATATTTATTAATAAAACGTCTTTAGGTAGCTTCTTCTCAGCGAAGGATCGAACCCCTGACTCGTTGCGTAGCGGTGTTGTATATTTATTTACCTGCCCTAGGTGTCTCCTTGGGAATTACATTGGCAGCACTGTTCGCTCTCTCAGGGCTAGATTTTATTCGCATATGGGAATAAGTGGCCGAACAGGTAAAATTTTAAAAACTAAAGAAGTTTCTAGTATTCGGGAACACAGTATAAAATGTAAAACTGAAGTCACTTTAGACAATTTTAAAATTCTTGGTTGTAATACTTGTCCCAACTCACTCAGAATTTTGGAATCGCTTTACATTAAAACTTTGACCCCGACGCTAAATGTTGACTCTTCAGCTGTCCCTTTAAACTTATTATAATCCCTCCTCCTTCCCCAATTCCTTATAATCCCCCCTTCCCCAATCGCCCTCACCATCTTATCTTATCTTATCTATCTTATCTTATCTTATGTTTTCTCGTTTGCCTTTGCTTAAATCAGTCTAGCCTCGGAAATTGCAGTGAAAGGTTAGTTAGTTTCATTATTCCAGTGTACTATTGTTAATTTTTCCAGTGTATTAATTTCACATTTACTATATGTATTTAAAAATAGCTTCTTAATTTTATATGTAAATCTGTATAACTTAGAATTTAACCCTCTTTTTTCAGTCTTAAAATTTGCCTTTATGAATAGGTTATAGAAATTTTCTTTGTCTTGTTTTTCATTCAATTATTGATTTTAATTTCACATTGTTATCATACAGCCTGAAGATGAGCGTATTGCTCGAAACGTTGCGCATTAAAGAAGACTTTTCATGGCATTTACATTTCTCCTTGTCATTGGATTTCTCCTAAATATTATATATATATATATATATATATATATATATACACTATATATACAGCATATGGGATGAATTTTACACTTAAACACGTGAAATGAATGAATGATGCAAACCCATTGTGGGTTTGCTATATATATATATATATATATATATATATATATATTAATTAGGTCATCCCATAAGTAATGTCGTTTTTTAGATCGGAATTTGAAGGACAAAAAAAAACTCAACTGAAACTTTTTAATCTAGTATATATTTTCCATCGGAATCATTGACACCCTGCCAACGTCCTACAAGCTTTTCAATGCCATGTTTATAAAATTCAGGCGGTTTTGAGGCAAAAAACGTACAAAGACGTGTGCAGGTCATCTAAAGAAGTATACTGTTTCTCGTCAAGATAGTTTTGCAGACTCCTGAAGAGATGATAATCTGAAGGCGCAAGGTCTGGAGAATATGGAGAATGTGGAAGTTTTTCCCACCCAAGATCCTCAATTTTTGCAGAAGTGATCCAAGCGGTATGAGGACGTGCGTTGTCGTGGTGGAACACGATTCCTTTCCGATTAACCAAAGGAGGTCTCTTTTCTTTTAGTGCAGTGTTCAATCGATCCAGTTGTTGACAGTAGACTTGAGCGGTGATTGTTTGGTTGTGTGGTAAGGTTTCAAAGTGTATTACACCACCTTTATCTCACCAAACACTAAGCAACACCTTCCGAGGGTGAAGATTTGGTTTTGGCTGTGGTGTCGCTGGTTCTCCGGCACAAACCCACTGTCGACGGCGCTTAACACTCTGGTACAGTATCCACTTTTCATCACCAGTCACTAAACGGTGCAAAAACGGATCTTGGAATTCACGGGAATGAAGAGCTGTGCTAATGTTTACTCGCACCCTCAGATTGTCGACCGACAATTCATGTGGCACCCATTTTCCTAACTTAAGCACTTTCCCGAGTTGTTACAAATGTCGATGGATGGTGGACGGGGATGAATTGAGTTTCTGGGCCAATTCTTCGACAGTTGTTGAAAGTCTTCTTCAAGTACGGCTAACAGCAGGTCATCATGAAACTCAGCAGGGCGTCCAGAGCGTGCTGCATCTGTCAAACAGCAGTCACCATTCCTAAACTTTTGAAACCATCTTTGACATTTCCTCACATGCAGAATATCGTTGCCATAAACGTCCTGAATGTTTCGCGTTACTTCAGTAGCACTATTCCCTTTTTTGAACTCGTAAAGCATTATATGCCTGATATGCTCTTCTGATACCGCCATGTTTATGAGGGGTTCACATAAAGCAAAACACGTGTCTTCACTGGTCAAGGTCTGTAAAGTATGTAGAGAAACACGATATATCTCCTCTTAGATATAACCTTCGGAAAATGTATGCTTAAAACGAGTAGGACTAGTTTAAACTTAATCTATCGTAAAAAACGACATTATATATATATATATATATATCAGTGGCGACTCCAGCTCTTCAAGACTACTCGGGCTCTTTTTAAATTTTCAAGTCTACATATCAGCCGACATTTAAATGCATGACAATAACTTAAGATTATCAATAAAATAAATAAATACATACCTCGGTAAAAAAAATTATTTAAATTTTATTTACTTGAACATAAACTCCAAGCGTCTTGGTTTTAAAGCAAATTCCTTTAATATTCAGTCATGTAATTCCTTTTTGCTTTCTAAATCAATAAGTATTTCTTTTTCAATTGAAATCCTAGCGAGGGACGATAATTACCTTTATTTAGGCTAGTTTCTCCTTCATCATGTCCGCGCAATGGCAGTTCTTGCTTGCATAAATATAAAACCGCATTGGCTAACTGCTTTAAATATTGTATTTTGTTCAACCAGTTTATTATGATTTTCTCTTTCAAGCTTAACAGCTTTGCTAACAGCACACTCTATACTACTGTAACCTGATCAAAGGTTTTCAAGCATTTATAATTACTCAAATGACTAAAAGATTTTGCATGATAATTGCTGTCACTTAAAATATTTTTAAAATTAGAATAACCACTATCTGTCCACGATTGCCAAGGCAGTTGAAGGCACGCTTATCGAAACGTATAAAGTTACCATGTATCGCCAGAATTAAAAATTGTGCCTCTACAAGGCCGAAGGAAATAAGCCCGAGTTGAAATGTGTTTTTCTTTATAAAAAAAATTAATAGGAGGAAAAACGTATTTTATTTAATGAGAATTAGAAGAAGGACTATTATGTAACCGTATGCAAGCAAATAATTATTCATTAAAAGAACTTTAAATATACGATATTACTTATACTTTCTCGGGCGTAATGTCTTGCGCCCGAGTAAAGGATCTTGAAAGATTACACGAAAACTTAATGTGTCAATATAGTTTTTTTTATAGATAGTAAGGGTATCTAAATGTGCTCAAAATTTGCTTGCGTGACGAAGGCTAGACAGAAAAATAGTAACATACTACCAGCCAAAAACCATTTTTACAATTTGTATTTAAAACTTTTTTTTTAAAACTTAAATCTATAAATACACAATTTTATCTATCATGCTTCTCCTTGCCCCTTGCCTCTCGGGCTCAGCCCGAGTGCAGGAGTCGCCACTGATTATATATATATATATATATATATATATTAGTCTAACACAATTCAGCTGCTAAATACTATCCAGCAAATACAAAGTCAGCTGACAAATATTGGAATCCGAGAGCCGGACAGAAGGCATGCACAAAGACACTTCATGCGTTATCGGGACAACAGGTACCGACAAAGATAAAAAGAGGCAAATTCTCGGAGGACCACAAGGCAGCGAAACCGGCATCCCCATTGGAAAACGAATCGGAACCACCTGTATGCGAAAACGGTAGAGAAAGAGAAAAAATAAAAATAATCCTAGCCAGCATTCAGGGCCTTAAATCAAATCATTCCCCGGACAAAGTTCTATACCCGAAAGGACTCGTGCAAGAAGCCGGAGCAGACTTTGCATGCTTCACGGAAACTCCTCTAAAGGACTGCCAGGTGAACTGTGAGTTCTGTGTTGACAAAAAAGAAGTACAAATTGACAACTATAACATGCTCCGAGCCGATAGAACAGTGAGACGTAAAGGAGGATGTGCTATTTACACACGCGAAAGACATATGGCAGAAATAACTATAAGTACCTGAAACAGCTACGTAGAAAATGTAGCAGCAAAAGTTGAAAAATTAAATATGCTACTAATTGTCATGTACAGACCCCCAAACACGCCAACCTCAAAATTTTCAGATTCCATTACAGAGGTAAGAAACTGGGTAAAGGAACTACGGTAAATAAAAATAAAAATAATCCTAGCCAACATACAGGGCCTTAAACCAAACCAGTCCACGAACAAAGTTGCATACCTGAAAGGACTCTTGCAAGAAGCCGGAGCAGACTTTGCATGCCTCACGGAAACTCATCTAAAGGACTGCCAGGCGAACTGTGAAAATTGTGAGTCCTGTATTGACAAAAAAGAAATACAAATTAACAACTATAACATCCTCCGAGCCGACAGAACAGTGAGACGTAAAGGAGGATGTGCTATTTACACGCGCGAAAGGCACATAGCAGAAATGGTTATAAGTACCTCAAACAACTACGTAGAATGTGTAGCAGCAAAAATTGAAAAATTAAATATGGTACTAATTGTAATGTACAGACCCCCAAACACACCAACTTCAAGATTTTCAGATTCCATTACAGAGGTAAGAAACTTAGTAAAAGATCTACACTCTCCAACCCCAAATATTTTTCTCTGTGGTGATTTTAATTTCCCATTCATGAAAAATAAAAGGATAGGAAAAAATATATGTATACACCAGAACAAGGGGGGCACACGAGAAGACCAGGAGCAGGTAAAAATGCTACTAGCTTTAGCTGATGAATTTATGTTAACGCAAGAAATAACAGAAAACACAAGAAAAAACAACTGCCTAGATTTGGTATTCACAAACAACAGTAATCTAATTGATAATGTAGAAATATCCCCAACTATGATATCAGACCACAATATCATTGAAATAACAACTAATATAAAGGCAACAGGAAAGGAAAGAACACGCACAACAGAAAGAAGCAAATTCGAAATTTTTAATTTTCACTCCAAAGCTATAAACTGGGAAGATGTGACATCCAGCATGGAAGTAATAGATTGGAAAACCATTTTCGAGGCCAAGACAACGGAAGAGATGTCAATGACGTTAGAGGAGAAGACGTTAGAAATTGTGGAAAAACATGTCCCAAATATACAACAAAGAGGAAAGAGAAGCAGGTTCGAAAGACAAAAGAGGGCATTGTTCCGAAAGAGAAAAAGAGTGACTGCAAAATTAAGTAATTGTAAAGATGATAACATCAGAAAAGTATTAAATGATAAACTACAAAGTATCGATGTCGTCATACAGGAACAAATCGAGAAGCATACAGAAAAATAAGAAGACGCTACAGAAGCGATAAAGGTTAACTCAAAGTACTTCTATAATTTCGCAAAAAGAAAGTCGAAAAACCAAGCGACTATCGGACCTTTAAAAAATGAGAACAGTGATTTATCTGATGATCTAACAGAAGTATCTGAAATATTAAAAGCTCAGTATGAATCATCTTTCAGTCTCCCAAAAACTGACAAATTGATATGCGATAGAAACGCGTTCTTTGAAGAAGAACCACAAGGAGAAAGTATAACGGATTTCGACTTTACGACGGATGATATTGCACAAGCCATAGGGAAACTAAAAACACACTCAGCGGCAGGACCGGATAAATGGAATGTCACACTGATCAAAAACTGCAAGAATGCAATCGCTGAGCCCCTATACTGGATATGGAGACGATCATTAGACACGGGAAAAATACCGGGCATCCTGAAGAGCGCGAACATAGTCCCAATATATAAAGGAGGTGACCGATCCGAGGCCAAAAACTATAGGCCAGTGTCGCTTACATCTCATCTCACTAAAATATTTGAAAGAATAGTTAGACAGAAAATCTATGACTTTTTGGAAACTCAGAAAAAATTCAATGATAACCAACACGGGTTTCGATCAGGTAGATCATGCCTATCACAACTAATGGAACACTACAACAACATTATTGATTCACTTGAAAGTAATGAAAACTATGATGTACTATACACAGAGACTTTGCTAAAGCGTTCGACAAGTGTGACCACGGAATCATAATACATAAACTGAAATATATGGGAATAACAGGAAAAGTAGGGAAATGGATATATAATTTCCTTAGTGAGCGGAGGCAGGTCGTTACAGTACAAGGAGTATCTTCATCAGAATCAGAGGTCCTCAGCTCAGTACCACAAGGAACAGTATTAGCTCCACTACTCTTCATAATCATGCTAACTGACATAGATGAGGACGTTACCAGAGACAGCACAGTAACATCCTTTGCGGATGACACAAAGATCAGTAGAAAAATAAGAAACCCAGAAGACATAGGATCTCTACAAACCGACATAAACAAAATCTACAAGTGGACTGAAGACAACAATATGAAGTTTAACACCGAGAAATTTCAGCTATTACGGTACGGAAAAAGAGAAGACCTAAAGTCCATGGAATATTATACCCCAAATGGACAGGAAATTCAGAGAAATTCCAGAGCAAAAGATTTAGGGGTTGTAATGACGGATGATGCGAAATTTGAAACACAAAATAAGATAGCAGTAAACAAAGCAAAGAGAATAACGGGTCAGATATTGAGAACCTTTAAACGAAGGGATAGGAATGTAATGATTCCTCTACTGAAAACCCTGATAATACCCAAATTGGAATACTGCTCGGTCCTAACATCCCCATATAAAAAAGACGACATTAGACAGCTGGAGGGGATCCAAAGAAGCTTCACAGCCAAGATCAATGGGTGCAAAGAACTAAATTACTGGGAAAGGTTACGGGAACTAGACCTATATTCACTGGAAAGGAGGAGAGAGAGATACACCATTATTTACACTTGGAAAATAATGGAGAAACTAGTCCCTAATCTTACTCTGAATCCCATAACTCTCCAAACAACGGTGGAAAGTAGAAGCGGTAGACTGTGTCGTATTCCCAAATTGAAGGCGAGACAGGGAACATCCTTAACCCTGAAAGAAAATAGTTTTGTAGTGAGAGGACCAAAGCTATTTAATCAGTTGCCCAAAGACCTAAGAAACACGAAGGGAGTTGCAGTGGAAATCTACAAAAGAAGACTAGACGCCTGGCTCAGAACAATCCCCGATGAGCCGGGCGTACCTGGCTATGTGAGGTGGAGAGCGCAAGAATCCAACTCACTACTTCACCAGGCCAACTCGAGAGGAGGGGCGACAAGCTTGACCTTCGCGAAATGAGAAATCATCGCGCGGAACCTTTGTAAGGTTGTAAGGTAAGGTAAGGAAGGTAAGGTAAATGTTTACTATAACACCATCTCCTCCAATTTTTTTGCAAAATACATTTTTTAGTAGTTTTTGGTGTGTTCTGTTCAGATCTGCTATTCATTTGTTGTGGAAATGACCCAATTAAAAGTTACGAGACATTGAAGTTTACTAAGTAAAATATAGGGAATTTTGGGCATAAGCATGGGTCATTTCCACAACAAATAAATAGCAAATCAGAACAAAACACACCAAAAACTACTAAAAAATGTATTTTGCAAAAAACCTAACCTAACCTTACCTAACTTCACACACTTTACAGCAAAATGATTTCCAATCGACTATTGTCTTTGAGGAGAGATGTAAATTATGTATACAATAGGCTTCTGAGAATTCTTTCATCAGGAATATGTTCATAAAACGTAATATTACATTAGGCTTTACATTCACTTTATCTAGCCACGTATCCTTGAACTGGGATATGGAGAATCCGCATGTGTTTACACGCTTATTTCTTTTGTTAGTCTTTTTCGATGTACACCGAAATATATGCTGGTCCTCTCTGTACGTACAGTGTTTATCACACAATGAACACTTCCTTGTTGATGGTAAAACGTTATGCGCAATGAAAATCTCTATAGCGGCTTTATCGTTATTATAAACGCGCGCTATCAGTTCTTCGAAATCGTAATTACAGTCTTCACATGCCATATCTAAATTTATTTAAGGGAAAATGACGTCAATCACTAGACTAGATGAAAATCAAAACAAATGTCGTTATTATAAACGCGCATTTGACGTGACGTCACGTCAAATCGATATCGTTAATTAAAATTTCAGGAGCAAATATCTTCGTAAATACGAATTTCCCCAAATAAAGACATACACCATTTTTCTTAGGAAATTATGATGTACTACTGGAAATATTTCATTTTACTTGAGGTGCAGCTGGTGTTATAATAAACATTAACCAAAACTACACTCTCCAACCCCAAATTTTTTTCTGTGGTGGTTTTAATTTCCATTCATGAAATGTAAAAGGATAGGAAAAAATATATGTATACACCAGGACAAGGGGGCACACGAAGACCAGGAGCAGGTAAAAATGCTACTAGCTCTAGCTGATGAATTTGTTAACGCAAGAAAAAACAGAAAACAAGAAAAAACAACTGCCTAGATTTGGTATTCACAAACAACAGCAACGTAATTGATAATGTAGAAATATCCTCAACTATACTATCGGACCACAACATTATTGAAATAACAATCAATATGAAAGGAAATAACACGAACAACAGAAAGAAGCAAATTCGAAATTTTTAATTTTCACTCCAAAGCTATAAACTGGGAAGATGTTGCATCCAACATGGAAGTAATAGATTGGAAAACCATTTTCGAGGCCAAGACAACGGAAGAGATGCCAATGACTTTACAGGAGAAGACGCTGGAAATTGTGGAAAGATATGTCCCAAAAATACAACAAAGAGGAAAGAGAAGCAGGTTCGAGAGGTAAAGAGGGTATTGTTCCGAAGGAGAAAAAGAGTGACTGCAAAATTAAGTAACTAAAGATAAGAACATCAGAAAAATATTGAATGATAAACTGCAGAGTATTGATGACGTCATACAGGAACTAATTAAGAAGCATACAGAAACAGACGACGACGCTATAGAAGCGATAAAGGTTAGCTCAAAGTACTTCTATAATTTTGCAAAAAGGAAGTCGAAAAACAGTGCTTTATCTGATGATCTAACAGAAGTATCCGAAATATTAAGAGCTCAGTACGAATCATCTTTCAGTATCCCAAAAACTGACAAACTGATATGCGATAGAAAAGCGTTCTTTGAAGAACTACAAGGGGAAAGTATAACGGACTTCGACTTTACGACAGATGATATTACAAAAGCTATAGGGAAACTAAAAGCACACTCAGCGGCAGGACCGGATAAATGGAATGCCACACTGATCAAAAACTGTAGGAATGCAATTGCTGAGCCCCTATATTGGATATAGAGACCACTAGACACGGGAGAAATACCGGGCATCCTGAAGAGCGCGAACATAGTCCCAATATATAAAGGAGGAGATCGATCCGAGGCCAAAAACTACAGGCCAGTGTCGCTTACATCTCGTCTCACTAAAATATTTGAAAGAATAGTTAGACAGAAAATCTGACTTTTTGGAAACTGAAAAAATTAAATGCTAACAAATATGGGTTTCGGTCAGGCAGATCATGCCTATCACAACTAATGGAACACTAAAACATTATTGATGCGCTGGAAAGTAATGAAAACTATGATGTAATATACACAGACTTTGCCAAAGCGTTCGACAAGTGCGACCATGGAATCATAATACATAAACTGAAATATATGGGAATAACAGGAAAAGTAGGGAAATGGATATATGATTTTCTTAGTGAGCGGCGGCAAGTCGTTACAGTACAAGGAGTATCTTCATCAGAATCAGAGGTCCTCAGCTCAGTACCACAAGGAACAGTATTAGCTCCACTACTCTTCATAATCATGCTAACAGCACAGTAACATCCTTTGCCGATGTCACAAAGATCAGTAGAAAAATAAGAAACAAGATATAGGATCTACAGAAACCGACATGAACAGAATCTGCAAGTGGATGGAAGACAACAATATGAAGTTTAATACTGAGAAATTTCAGCTGTTACGGTACGGAAAAAGAGAAGACCTAAAATACATCGAATATTATACCCCAAATGGACAGGAAATTCAGGGAAATTCTAGAGCAAAAGATTTAGGGGTTGTAATGACTGATGATGCGAAATTTGAAACACAAAATAAGATAGCAGTAAACAGAGTAAAGAAAATAACTGGGCAGATACTGAGAACCTTTAAACGAAGGGATATGAATACAGTGTGTCCGTAAAGTCATGGTGGGATTTTAAATAGCTATATTATTGCAACGAAACATGATATTGAGATGAAACAATGCCAAATTTAAGAACAACTCTCAAAGTTGTATCTTGTAGTTAGTCTAGGCTAAGCTTAACCTTTATCTCGTAGTTAGTCTAGGCTGTCCACATGCCTATGTTGAACATGAGCGTAATAGCCCGAAAGTTAATGTGTGGTGTGCTCTAGCACGAGATCGAGTGATTGGCCCATTTTTCTTCGCGGAACCCACTGTGACGTCACACAACTACCTCGCTATGTTGGAACATTTTGCAGTACCCCAATTTATTGACAATAATGTCATCTTTCAGCAAGATGGTGCTCCTCCGCACTATGCCAACGTTGTTCGAGAATTCCTTAATGAAAAATTTCCACAGAGATGGATAGGAAGAGGAGGATGGAAGCCATGGCCTCCACGCTCTCCGGACCTGACACCTTTGGACTTTTATTTGTGGGGTTACGTCAAGCAAAGCGTGTACAGTGTACCCATTAGGGATATTCATCACTTGCACGAGCGAATCACGGAAGCTATCGCATCCGTCACCCCTGATGTTCTTGGGCGTGTGTGGCTGGAATTGAATCACCGCCTAGATGTCTGCAGGGCTACCAGAGGAGCCCATATCGAACTACGTTAAATAAAGTTATTCTTTTAGAGTTGTTCTTCAATTTGCCTTTTTTTCATCTCATTATCATGTTTCGTTGCAATAATATAGCTATTTAAAATCCCACCATGACTTTACGGACACATTGTATAATGATTCCTCTATTGAAAACACTGATCATACCCAAATTGGAATACTGTGCTCGGTCCTAACATCCCATATAAAAAAGGAGACATTAGACAGCTAGAAGGAATTCAGAGAAACTTCACAGTCAAGATCAAGGGGTGTAAAGAACTAAATTAATAATTACATTATCTGCCTTGAGTCATTGTACTGACAATGTTTCGTGACGGGGTTCATCACCATTGGCAAAAATATGTTCAAAATGTTTTCAGGTTTGGACGGTTTAGATGTAAGTGACTTTTTCTCATTAGAAGCTGATGGAATAATTCGAGGGCATAATAAGACAATTAGAAAACAGACTTGTAGACTTCATCTACGAAAATACTTTTTTAGTCATAGAATAGTAGATTTTTGGAATGACGCCATATGATTCAGTGGCGTAGCTAGAAATTTTTGGTCGGGGGGCAAATGCCCAAATTTTCCGACAAACGGGCGTAACACAGATAGTTTATCAATCATCTATCTCGTCAAACATAACAATTTACAGGCAATACGAAGAATCTAGTAAGTGTGAGGAACACACACATGATAACACGCCTGCATCAGTATTCAGTAATGCACTACAAAAGCAGAATACACTACCATTAAATGAAAGAAAATGATTCACAACGGAAAACACACAATGCACTCTGTATAACAATAGACCAATGAACCGTACGTGGTGGACCGGATGTCAGTTTTTCAACATTGCGGATGCGGATTTTTAATTTCACTATTCGCGGATGCGGATATTTAGTTAATCTATCGATATAATATAGAATTATGAATATATGACAATTTTTCAAATTTCGTGATATTACTATCATGGCAGGCAATGCATAAGAACTAAAATTAATATTAATGTTTTCATTATGATAAAAATAATAACTTTCTCAAGAGTTTCAGCCACAGAAAATTCAATGAAACAAGTTTCATTCAATTTTCTATGTTACCAGCTATTTATATTTTGAGGTTTATATGTTTGTTTGTTCATTAATAATAATTAATACTTTACATGAAATGTGCATGACTGGGCCTTATAAGCTAATTTAATTGTAAATTGCATAATTTATTAGAGGTAATATCCGCATAACATCCGCAGTCAGAAGTGCGGATGCGGATGTTAAAATGATGCGGATATCCGGTCCACCACTAAACTGTACGTGTCCAAACTTACTCAGTGTGCGAGGAATTTATGGTCACACAAACAAACGACAAACGCACTCGCACATCAAATTTTCCGACAAAATCCTTTGAGGTTTGGGGGGGGAGGCGATCGCCCCTCCGGCCCCCTCTAGCTATGCTACTGACATGATTTAGGAAATGGTAGCTCGTTAGTTTTAAGAAAAATTTGTATACTTTTATGAATGAGAGCTAGTTTGTAGATTATAAATAGAGTATATTCTTAGCTTAAGTTATGTAGGCTATTTTGGTTGCTCTGTAAATAGTTTTGTTATGTAAAGTGTCTGAAATAGGACAATGTATTTGGGGAGGTCAGAATTTGACTGAGAGAGACCCCTTGTCACTCGCGCGCAAGTAGCCCAATAACATAGTCTTATAATTGAGGATTTATCCATTACGAAGAAAGTCAGACGAGGTGATAGGTCCACTATAATAGGTGTGAAAAGCAAGGATATTACCAAAAAAATTCAAAATATACTTTTGAGTATATTTATGTAAACGAAAATAAAACAGCGTAGGACAATGCCATTATACCATAGCATAGGCTATTTACAGGAGCCCCCCCCTGGGTTTCCTTGGATAGCACATTTCCATGGTAGGTTAAGAGTTGACAACTCGCAGTTGTCTGAAGCACTGACTATGTATGTAGGCTAGTGAAACGCTATAAATAATGAGTTGCCAATGCTTCCAGATTTGAGATCTCTAAAATATTATCGGATATTAGACCATTCGTAAGCCCTTTTTTTATTCATAAAATTTGTATTAAAATTAGTTCATTCTCCCCATGAGAATATTCCTTATGACCAGTGGTGGGCACCGTTAACCAAAAAGTTAACTTCGATAACGATAATCCGATAATTTTACTACAAAGTTAACGGAAGTTAACGATAATCCGTTAACGATAACTATTTCTTTACTAACATTTAAAAAAAATCAAGGAAAAAAGCTTTAAAACCCATAGAAAATGTTTATTTATGCAAAATCCAACAATAAATAGGTATTTGACTATTTTTATCAAGTTTTGCAACTTTTTGCTTAACTTTTTTTTTTATTTTTAATAAAAAATGTACTGATTACATGTTTCGAAACCCTTGTAACCACTAACCAAACTAAATTTTAATTTACCAGAGAATTATTATGGCGGGAACTGAAAGGTAAAATTAAATTTTAGGCACATTTATTAAAGACTATGACACAATGTGCTGGTTGCCCTTCAGAAAGACCAACTTCTCAAAGTTAGGCCCAACTGCCAGTCTTGACCTTTTGGGCCTCAGGATGTCCTTGCCGAGAGAGAAGAGCCGTTCCACTGCGGCAGAGGACGGAATTGGCGTATTGTACTTCAGGAAGAGGTTGATGAAGATCTGCTCCCCCATGAAGTCAGAGTCGGCTATGTCTACCTTCCCATCAGTGTCCAGCCAAGTGTCGACAAGTCTCTTGGCCTTCTGCTTGACACTGGTACTTGAGCCACCGGCCGTCCACCCAGCGAAGAGGTCGTCAGGCATGCTGCTGTCGCTAGAGCTGGTGGTGCTGTCAACGTTCCGGTTCCTCAGTGCTCTCTCGACCTCGTCCTCATGGCGGCCCTGACAGAGACAGTTTGGTCGCTGTCGAACCTGCGCAGCCAGTGGAGCCGGAACTTTGGGTGGAAGGCAGCTGCCAGCTGGCAGTCCCGGTCGTTCAGGTAGTGGTTGAACCGGGTGGTGACGGCTGCTACCAGGGCGTCGACCAGTGGCTTGCAGACGGCCAAGCTGCTCCTCATGCTCCTGAGCTTCATGAGGGTGATGGCCACTGTGGGAAGGAGGGTTCCAAGGTAGGCGTTCTTCTCCCCCTGGATGGTGTCGAGGGCGATAGCCACATGGGACATGACTTTGGCCCACTCCTTCAGGAAGGCTATCTCCTGGTCATTGAAGGGCGAGTTTCTCCGTGCGTATAAGGAACTTGTTAAGCTCAGCCTTCGTATTGGCCACTGCCAGGATGTTGTTGAGGACGATGGAGTCGTACAAGGCATTCCACCTTTTCTTGCCAGGGACCACCAGCCTCCTGCCCAGTGCCTCCTCGATGGCGTCGCCGATATGAGGATTCCTCCCCTGGGCATTGAAGAGTGCGTGAGCCTTGCCGTGGGCTTTCTTGTTGAGGGCATTGAAGGCAGGGACGTCGGGGCCCGTCTGCTTGAGGAGGTTCGCGCCCAAGTCCACGGAGGCCACCAGATTGAAGGTGTGAGCCGCACACCTCATGTGAACTGGTAGAATGGGGTGCTCATGTTCCTCATCAAGGAGTTCGCCGAGGGTTACAATGTTGATGGCGTCGTCACCCTCAGCCGTGTCGTCCTCGTTGTCTGAGTCGGCCTCAGGCAGCTTGGCAACATTGTCGAGGTCAGGCAACAGCTCCACCTGGCCACCATACTGGGTGAAAGCCTTCACGAAGTTGGACCCGTTGTCGGTGGTTGTCCTGACTACCTTGTCCTGAATGTTGAAGCGCTCATGGACATGGACCATGATCTTCGTTATGACATCATAAGTGTGGCGACCAGTCAGACGGGTACAGGTGAGGACAGCATGCTTCCTGGCCCTGGTGGTTGGGTCAATCCAGTGACCTGTCATGCCGAGGAAAGATCTAAAACAAAGAAACACATAAGAATACAATTTATTTTCTTTATCATTTTATGCTTATTTACTCGATATTGTACTAACTTCATTAAATGTAGTTAGTACAATAAATATTTATAAAGAAATAAATGATAAAGATAATTACCTATTGTGAGCAGTCCAACAGTCGGCAGTGGTCGCCAAGTACGTCAACCCATCAAAAGTGTTGATGACGGCCTCCTCGACTGCCCGTTGTTGGTCATCAATGCGCCTGCCCAGGGTGCGGCGGGACATGCTGACCTTTGTTGGGTTGAGGGTTCTGACCAGGTCAACAAACTCCTCGGACTCAACCACGTGGAGCGGGAGTATGTTGTTGACGAAAAGACGGACTATCTTTTCGTCAACAGTGAATTGGCGTACTGCAGTGCCAGAACTGGCTAAGCCCAGGGCCTCGCCTATGGTGGGCTGCCGGGCCTTCTTGGCGGGCAGCTCGGGGGTTATGGCGCCAGAGCTGCGCACGCTGCTGCTGCCGGAGGAGTGACGCTTGCCACGGCCTGAGCCAGCCTTGATATCCTCCTCAAACTGAATAGCTAAGGATGGGTGGGCCCTCTTGAAGTGTGACTTCAAATTACTAAGGCTGCTGACATGGCCTTTAACAATTTTCTTGGTCGGGAGGCATTTTTGGCACTCAAAATAGAGTATTTTGTTGTTGTGCTTGTCCTGACGGCTAAGCTTGAAGTAGCGCTCCAGGTGGGGCCACGGGTTTTGGAAAGGCTTCTGGTCAGACTGAGACTCAGAAGTGCCTGAGACAGAGGCGATCTCAATGTCGAGAACTTCTTCTTGGTGCTCCATGGTTGAAGTTTAAAAGTTGTAGAGAATGCTTGATAAGAGAGAACTGAACGCTGTCTAGTTTAGAGGACAATGATTATGTTTATGTTTATGTTTTATTCAAGTGATTACTTATTATGCTTATTCCTTTTTCAGAAGACCGTTGTCATTGTTTGACTTTATATAAATAAATAAATGATCACAAAGAGTTGGTTCTCATTTATGACAACGGTAATACAGAAGAACCTAAAAAAAGTAAAATATCATCGTATAAAATATGTAACTAAAGTAATAAAATATTAATTGAAACAAAATAGCAAAATTAATTCAAAATAATATTAATTATAATAATATTATATATAATATACAGGGTGGGCCGTAAGTTTCCATACATAGGAAAAATTAAACGTTTGTTTTTATGTTTCAGATACCCTAAGAATATGCGTTTGACGTAAGATCTTGTTTACTGATGAAGCAAATTTTTACGTCAATGGAGAGGTTAATCGGCAAAACATACGTTATTGGAGTAATGCTAACCCTAACTGGCTGAGTCCGACGAAGATGCAAGGTGCCGGTAAAGTGATGGTGTGGGCCGGGATATGGGGTGACAGAATTATTGGACCAATTTTTGTCAGTGGAAATCTTAATGCCGAAAGGTATCTTAACATGTTGCAAGAAGAGATTTTCCCATCCCTGCTAAACGAGGAAGGTAACTTCCCAGTTTACTTCCAGCAAGATGGAGCTCCACCTCATTATGGTCTTCACGTGCGTCGGTATTTGGATCAGCAGCAGTTTCCGGATGCTTGGATTGGTCGGCGTGGTCCTGTGGAGTGGCCTCCCAGATCCCCAGATCTCACCCCCCTTGATTTCTATCTTTGGGGCACTTGAAGGCCATGGTGTATCAGGAAAAGATACGAGACATAAATCATCTAAAGGAACGTATCACCAACGCCATTACAAGCATAACGTCAACTGTGCTAATGCGTGTTCATCAACAGTGGGGAACACGTATTGAAATGTGTTTTCAAAACAATGGCAACCATGTAGAGCATATTATATAAATAAAAATGGTTGTCCATAAAAAAATGTTTATTTTTCCTATGTATGGAAACTTACGGCCCACCGTGTACGTATAATATTACGTTATATAAAATATTTTATTTTACTTAACCTTTTTTCTGTGAATTTTCAATAGAAGTAATTTTTCTCTATGTAATTATTTTATCTATGAATTATTTAGTCTATAAAATAAAAATACTTTGTCCATGAATTATTTTGTCTATGTAATATACGCAATTGTTATTTAATTCGACGACAATATTACAATCAGTGAATAAAAACTATTATTCAAATTTTACATACTATATATACTTTTTTAGAGATTTGCTAACGCAGTGTAAAAATACTTATTCATTAGTCATTACTAAAAATTAATTTTTCTCAACCGTACATTTTACCATACGTATCTCCATACGTATTAATATATATATTATATTATAGGACTTTTACTAACGTTAAAAGAACCTTCTTACCTTCAATAAAAAGCGCACAACCTCCCCTTGCGAGAGCTGGAAGCAGACTGAAGTTATGGCGGTTTGAATTCATTCGCGGAGCGGTGATCTTCCGTGAATGACTCCTCGCAGTTAACGTGTTAACGGACTTTAACAGACTAAATATCGAGTTATCGGAAGTTAACTGGTCCGATAACGATAAATGGAAATTAACTTCCGTTAATAGTCCGTTAAAAAAGTTAACTTCGTTAATTAACTGTTATCGGATTAACGCTTTAGTGCCCAACACTGCTTATGACCAAACAGTGGGAATCGTATTCAAGGTTTCATCGAAGTGGGATATATAACTAGTGGTTAACAAAATGCTTTACTGCAATGATGGGGGTTGTTTAACCTCCTCCACAACATCCGAGGTCATATGACTGGGGCAACCTACAGTTTTACGCGTGATCCGAGCAGTTCGTGAAACTTGACCCGGGCGCAAAACTATCTTAGTTATGCCATTGGTCTACCTTTTAGTAGAGACTTTTGGGACACCCTGTTTCAGATATTTGAAATATATAGCTTTAAAAGAGGATGATTTTCATTTTCTGTTCGAATAAGTATGAGAAGTTACGGATGGAGTTTTTCCTTGCCTCAAAATCAATTTCTTCCGTTATTTCAGCAAATCAAAGTTCTCCCTGTTTCTCACGGATGCACAAACGAAGAGAAGGAACTTTTCTGAAATGTATTAATAAGAGTAATATAATGATGGGGTTGTTTAACTTCCTTCGCAACATCTAAGGTCATATAACGGAGGAGACCTACAGCCTTACGTGGGATCCGAACCACGGGTCCTTACACAGTCTGGACGCGAGGGCAGTCTCACATCCACCTACTATCCGACCCAATGTCGCTTAACTTTGCTGATCATGGGAAGGGTGTTACGACATTGGCTACTACGTAGCCCTATTAATATAAGATTAATATATGTTTGGAGATACAGGGATGTTACTAGTTTGTGTTTAAGGGATGTACTAACACAGAAATTCTGAAGTTGTATTCTAGCGGCCTAAATCGAGAGTGCAAACTTGCTTTGTTCGGTGTCTTTTTTGTTTTTACTCCATCCATCGAACCGTTTTCTCTCTTCATTCGCAATTTTCTTCTTTTTTTTTTTTTTTACTTAAATATTGTGAGAATTTGAAGTAAAATGTCAAAATGTCGAATTCGAGTTGACAAATGAAGTTTTGAACAAAATTCACATCCGAAATTATAAACTTTACAAAATATTCGGATCGATATGCTCAACATTCCCCTTTAAAAATTATCATAACTTTACTAACATGACCAAATGATGATGCAGACAAAAGTAGATTGCAAAATATTTAGGCAAAAACAAAATATGCGATAACTTCATTAGAAATAAGCAGCACAGTTTTAGACGAAACAAATTTTGCTTAACTAATTTTCTGGAATTTTTACAAAGTGTTGTTGAAATTTACGATAGCCATCGGGTGGTAGATGTACTGTATTTAAATTTTCAAAAAGTGTTTGACACCATACCGCACAAAAAACTCGTTGAAAAAGCTAAGGCTCCTGGAATCAGGGGTGTAGTAATAAATTGGATAGAAGAGTGGTTGCGAGGTAGGAACAGGGCCGCCGCTTCCATTAGGCGAGGTTAGTAAATGCTAAGGGCGCCAGCGCTTCCCGCCCTGTGCACGTCTGATAGTATTATGTAAGAATAACATGAAAAAAATAATGAAGGAATGAGAAGCATAGACAAATGATGAAAGGTTGTACGACGTATGTACACCAGTTTAGCTTGACTGATATTTACATAATTAACTTATTCATCTTATTGGGTCATTATAGAACTTTCACTATCACGACCTTTAACCCTTTAGGGACGGGAGTCGTAAATAAGCGAATAACTATTTTTATGTGACATATGCCCTTCTTGCTTGGAAAAAACAGTAGATATGTCCTTTTTGCACGCATATTTTAGCACTTTTGAGCGTTCTACTTTGTTACTACATATGCCTCGCTTTACTCGCTGTTTTGATTGGTCATGACACTTTCTTGAACTGTGAAATGATTTTATAATTTTATAATAAATGTATGTATTAGCAAATTAAAATAGATCAGTGTAAGGCAAATAGTTTCTTCAATATGGTACCTTGATTACTTTGTGGGCAAACCCAATCGTGAAGTGGGAGGCGGGTGGGGGCGCCAGCTGCAGTCCTGCTAAGGGCGCCAAATAGGCTGGCGCCGGACCTGGGTAGGAAACAGAGGGTGGTCGTTGATGGAGCGGAGTCGTCTTGGGCTAATGTAGCGATCGGCGTTCCTCAGGCTTCTGTATTGGGCTCCTTGCTTTTTCTTATACATATTAACGATTTAGATGTCGACCTAGTCAGTAGATTCGAAGTTTGTGGATGACACGAAGTTGGGTGGTAGAGCGATTAATGAAGCTAGGGGGTAAAATCCAGGAAGATCTAAATAAAATCGTAGATTGGTCGGTCACCATAGCAAATAAGATTTATCGTCGATAAGTGCAAAATTTTACATATAGGTTCGCGTAACGGTAATTTTGTGTATAGTATGTCGGAAGGAATTGGCAAGCGTAGAACAGGAAAAAGATTTAGGAGTTATATAAAAAAAAAAAAGAACATCTTTATTGCGGATCATTCACAATCCATAGCTACTTAACCTAACATACAAGTACAATCTTACATATACATTGAACTTAATACAAAAATAATATAAAAATAAGGCCAACATAGCCACTTAACCTAGCATACTGGCATACTATTTGATTAATTATCTGACAATTTTATGTATGTTGTTATTACCTGAGATATCTTATAACACTTACTATAACACTTATTATAACACAACGTAATATGCATATATAATCTTTGCTACATTACAAAAATAAGGTATTGTAAACCAGCAGTTGTCTGAACCAAGACTGCCATATAGGTGAGAGGTACACCGTACACAGTATCTGAAGACAGGACATTGTACAATAACAGTTAGAGCTGTTTTGGACCTTAGTAATGAAATTATGTATATTCTTCCGGATTAACATTTGGCTGGTAGGTAGGTTACGCGTAGTAAACATAAAACTGGCACTGCACCATTTTGGTTCCCTATATAGCATACGAAAAATATTATTATAAGCAACAGAGTTTATTCAGAGCAGTTTTTGTATAATTCCACCACAGATGGGATGTATACAATGCAGTATAGTAAGTTCTAAAAAGATAAATTTTAACTGATTCTAAACATCAAATTTCCTTACTAGCATGTTACCCTGTACGTAGAGGTTTTTACGTTGCCTCAATATCAAGTTCATCTCGCAGCTCGTGAGTAATTACATGACCTAAGTATTTACGTCTTTGACAGGTATAGTCTGACCATTCATTTCAAAAAACCCACATGATACATGTTTCAGTAGATTACACCTAAAAATCAAAATACAGCTCTTTGCCCCATTATAGGTGATGTCATTTTCTATACCATATTGTTCACATGCCTCGAAGAGTACTCTCAGCTCATGGGGAGAGGGTGACAGAAGACCAAGGTCATCAGCATATATTAAATGATAAATGTTTTCCTTTCCAATGACACAGCCAGTTCGTGCAGTTCTTAGTTCATTGGTAAGGTCATCCATGTATATACAGAAAAGATAGGGTGATAATATACCTCCTTGCCTAACACCATTAGTCACCTTAAAACCTGGTGATACAGTGCTTTTCCATCTTACAAACATGGTCTGCTCTGTATACCAGAATGTAAGTATATTAAGTATGTATTTAGGTACCCCTCGACACAAGAGTTTCTTGAAAAGTTTGTGATGGTTAACTCTATCAATGCTTTTGATGCATCCAAAAAACAGGAATATACATCGCTGTTTGACACTTTTTACTTTAGGACGGCTTGCTTTAACACATAAATACACATGTCAGTACCATGTTTCACTCTAAAGCCAAATTGATTGTCATAAGTCTGCAAGCAAGTGCTTCTCCTATTATAAATGACATATTCTAACACTAGAAAGTATACTGGCAAGTGCTATTGGCCTATAATTATTCTTATCACAGATACTAGCACCCTTATTTTTAACAACTGGCAACAATACAACTGACAAAATGGACTGTGACAAGTACCCATGTATCATACAGCTTGTGAAACACATTGCAAACATAGGTATTATACGAGGGCTACAACATTTTGAATGTTTTGCTTGTATGCCATCTAGGCCACAACTTTTGTTATCTAACTTATGAATAGCCTGCCAGATTTCTGAGTCATTAATTAGTAGTTCCTCAGAGCGTTCTAAATTTAGGCATATATTTAGTCTACCCCCCCCAAATTGCATTGAGTGGCGTTCAGAGAAAGTTTTAGGAATATTGAAAGGGAGTTTATTCCTCGTAGGCCCAAGTGGTGGACTAGGGAAATAGGCGAGTTCATAAACGAGCGTAATAGAGCGTATAGACTTAATAAGCGCAATGGCACGGCAGCTAACTTTAATAGATATATCGAGCTTAGACGTCAGGTTAAAAGATCAGTTAGGAATGCTAAGCGTAATTTAAAGATACAGTAGCCTACTTATAGCTGCGGATAGTAAACAAAATCCAAAAACGTTTTTTGAATACGTTAATAATCGTAAGCCGATAAAAGATAACATAGGCCCTCTAGTGGATGCTAATGGCGCTTTGGCTTCTGACGCTCAGGCGATGGCGGGTATTTTCAATAACTTTTTTGCAATAGTTTTTATCGTAGAAGACATAAATAATGTCCCCGACGTGGACGATATCGTTCCATTTAGTAGCGAGACTATTTTGGATGAAATAACTGTTTACGAGGGTGAGATTGCGCATTATATCGATAGGCTAAAAGTTAGCAAGGCTCCAGGCCCTGACGCTTTTTATCCCAGACATTTGAAAGATTTGAAAGACGTTATCGTAGGCCACTTAACGAAGATTTTTAATCAGTCACTGGAAACGGGGATTATTCCTGAAGACTTCAAATTAGCTAACGTCACGCCTATTTTTAAAATAGGCGACCGCGCAGTAGCTAGCAATTATAGGCCCATTAGCTTAACGTCAATTGTCGGTAAACTTTTGGAATCCGTAGTTAGAGATCGTATCATCGATCACTTAGAAAGTAGAGATTTGATTAATAGTAGTCAGCATGGGTTTCGACGCCATAGGTCTTGTTTAACTAATTTGTTAGAATTTTATAACGAAATAGTGCGCGAATACGATAGGCATAGAGCGGCTGACGTTATTTATTTAGATTTTAAAAAGGCGTTCGGTACAGTTCTGCATAGGAGATTAATTGCGAAGGTCAAAGCGCACGGTATACGCGGTCAGGTAGCTAACTGTTTAGAAGAATGGCTTCGTGCGAGGAGGCAGAGGGTCGTAGTTAATGGTAGTGAATCGGGGTGGTTGTATGTAGGTAGCGGTGTCCCACAGGGTTCAGTGTTAGGCCCATTGCTATTTGTAATTTACATTAACGACATAGATGTAGGATTGACTAGTAACGTGTCAAAATTCGCGGACGATACTAAAATAGGCGGTAAGGTTGTTAACGAGGACGATAGAAATAGGCTCCAAGACGATGTAAATAGGATTATGGAGTGGACGGATAAGTGGCAAATGCAATTTAACGTAGACAAATGTAAAGTTTTGCATATAGGTTCTCGTAACAATAATTACACGTATACGATGGATGATGGAGAGTTAGCGAGCGTTGACGAGGAAGTAGATTTAGGTGTACGCGTATCTAAGGATTTAAAAGTTAGGAACCAGTGCCTGGAGTCTTGCGCAAAAGCTAATAGGATGTTAGGCTTCATAGCGCGTAATTTCGAATTTAAATCGAAGGATATTATATTGCCCCTTTACAAGTCCCTAGTCAGGCCTCATTTAGAATATGCCATTCAGTTTTGGTGCCCGTATTTGCGTGAGGATATTGATAGGTTAGAAAGGGTTTCAGCGTCGTTCCACGAAACTAATTCCGTCATTGCGCAACAAGCCTTATGAAGATAGGATTAAAGAGTTAGACTTGCATTCACTCGAAACTAGGAGATTAAGGGGGGAGCTTATTGAAGTTTTCAAAATTGTTAATAAAATCGATAACGTAAATTTTGACATTGTTCACTTTCGATAATAGCAATACTTGTAATAACGGATTTAAGTTGCGTGGCAGACGTTTCATTACTAATATCGCTAAATACTGGAACAGGTTACCTTCAGAAGTTGTGAACAGTTCCTCTGTGGATCACTTCAAGAAAAGGTTAGACCAAATCTTGCCCACTATTTGAGGGTGTAGAAAATTTTCCCTGGTACCCATTGCCATTGGTACCTCGGTATAGGCCGCAAGGCCTTTTGAGGTACTACTTTTCCTTGTAACTCTCTTCCCTCCCCTCTCTCACACACACACACCTTGTTTTCCTTTTATTATTAAGTGCCATTTCTTTACACTGTTGATGATGATTCCACAGACTTCTATCATAAAACTTACTACTACAGAATCTTTGGTGAAGAAAATTATTTAAACAGACTACTGTAGCCTATCGTTCTTTACAATCATGTTAATTCCCTGACCACCACCCAATTTTTTTTTTGTTTTCCCTGAAATTTTGCAACAAACTTTAATTTTCCCTGACCATTTTTCAATTCCCCAACTTTCTAGCTTACTATGAACCCTGTTTTTATTATATCAGTGCTACAAAAGTTCTTTCCTAGAACTGCAAAGGCAATGCTCATCTTTGCAACTTACGTCCAACAGCTTTCTTTAAGATTGTTACTGTTCCCCTCAATGTCTCAACCTGTACTTCACTACAGTAGTTATTTTTTAAGTTCTTTTTCATTACTTCTTGCAGCCCCAATTGTAACGGGTATTATATCTATTGCATGGCAATTCCAGGTTCTTTTCAGATCATTCTTTAATTCATGATATTTTGTGATTCTCTCTCTCCCTGCCTTGTTAATTGCATAATCATGTGGAACAGTTCTATTACCAGAGCTGGTTTTTTATTTTCCCCATATTACTAGGTCTGGTTTTATTACTTTATTTTCTATGACTGTTCCAGTGTGTATGATAGTGTCAGAAATTGGTAATCTTTTCATTTCCTATGGTTGGTTGTGGGTTATGTTCCCAGGACCTTTTGGTGAATGGGATCTGGTGCTTTCTGCATAGGTGCCAATGGATGAGTCTATACATCTTATTGGCTGTTTGTATAATAATAATCATTACCCACAAGTGTTCCACACCCTGACACTAGGTGCCCCACACTCTCCACTTCCTGTTGACAGAACTGGCACTTATCCTTATCATTAGGCAAAATGTCAGACATCTTTTTAAATCCATTCATATATTGTGCTTCATCATGGGCATCCACCACAATTCACTCCCCATCAAATCTCAAGTTGCCTCTACATAACCAGTATAGTGATCTCTCCTCATTGATGTTGTCTTTCTCTATTTCTGTTACATATCTGCCCACTCTGGTACTTTGCCTCCACTGCTCCAGTTTTACTTTTTCCTACTGTTACAGTTATTGGTCTTTCTGGTACTTCTCTCATTTCATGAAAATTAGTTGCTGCAAAGCATTTTGCTAGTTTGGTAACCGAGGTTTATTATTGGTTGATATTTGTAATAATATTCATGCCAGGTTTATTTGGAGGTTGTTTGTACTAATTATGTGCTGGAATTGCAAAATTGTGGGTTTAGTAATAAATGTAAAATAACAGAATTTATAATACTCAATTTGAATGGGGGATGAGAATTAGCCGAAAGAAGACCGAATATATGAGATGTGATGTGCAGCAGGACCGAGGAGGGGAAGTGACATTGAGTGGAGAGCGTGTTAAGATGGTGGAGTATTTTAAATACTTGGGGTCAACAGTGGACGCAGAGAGATAAACTGTAGAATACAGTGGGGGTGGAAGAACTGGAGAGACGTATCAGGGGTGCTCTGTGATAAGAGGGTCCCAGTGAAACTGAAGGGAAAGGTATTCAAAACAGTGGTGAGGCCGGCAATGTTGTATGGAATGGAGACTGTGCCAATGAAGAAGAGCAATGAAAGAAAAATCGATGTGGCTGAAATGAAGATGTTGAGATGGATGTGTGGAGTGACGAGGAGGGATAGGGTCAGAAATGAGCATATAAGAGGAACAGTGAAGGTGGCGGAAGCATCTAAGAAGGTGCAGGAGGCCAGGCTGAGGTGGTATGGACACGTCAGGAGAAGAGAGTAGTACGTGGGGCGCAGAGTGCTGGAGATGGAGTTGCCGGGACGGAGAAGAGGAGGAAGACCGAAGACGAGATGGAGGGACTGTGTGGTGGCGGACATCAGGGAGAAGGACTTGGAGGAGGACGTGGTATACGACAGAGGAGAGTGGAGAAGACGAACCAAAAACAGCGACCCCATGTAAAGATGGGATAATAAGCTGCGGACGAAGAATAATAATACTCAATTTGAAAATATATGTTAGGTTTAATAGATGGATTATAAAGTTAGGAATAGGCCTCAGATAAATTTGTGTGAATATGTGATTTTTGGCATGAAGCCAGAAGAACGGGTTTTGTCACATTCATACTTGTAATCTTGTTCAGCCACTCAGAAATAAGCAGTCCTGGGATTAACTGCTACAATTTTATTAGCAATACTGTTAGCACTGCTAATTTTCAAAATTGTTAGCAAAACAGGTAATGGTGCTAAGTTTTTAGAGAGAGTCAATTGCTATTTTTTCAAAACCACTTGTAAATTGAATAGAATTTATTCTTCCATTGGTTTGTTTTCCCTATTAATATATACAAAAGGAACTCGACTCCTACATAAAATTTTTTCATTTTCATAGACTATAACATCACATTTTTGTATCTTAACAACTAATTACATCAAGGTGTGTGCTAATATATCTAAGTAAATCACAGAAGGTAGAACATATATAAATTGGGGTGGTTTCAGAAAAAATTAGCGACAAAATTAGCATTAGTGTTAATGGGACTAACTTTAGGAGTTAGCAGGCACAGCACTGGAAGTAACTATAATAGTCACGACATAATGCCTTCTGTTTCATCCAATCATGTATTCATAAACAGTAGTTTAGAAATAGCACTAAATATATATATAATGAAGAGACTTAATACAGTTAAATAGGCCAAATAATTTAGTTATATAAAATAAGTAAGAAACTGTAAAAACTAGTGAAATAATGCATCATTGGATGTTTCTAAGTTTTAGATTCAGTGAAGAATGAACAAAATATCTTGTATAGAGCACAAGATGAAAATAAAAAGCCACAATCAAGAGGGAGAAAATGAAAGCACACAACAGTCAGCAAGAGTCAAGAATAGAAAGTGAGCCATAGTAGTCCATCAGGAATTCCCTTGTCATTTTTTATTTTAATAGTCCCATCATGCTTGTGTAGAAAGGGGCCCACTTTTAACAGGAATGGGATACTAAATTAAATTTAATTCTCCTCTTGGGCCTTTGTAGGGGAACTTTCCTTTTGGACCCTAGACCTATTCTCATCCTGCCCTTGGCTTTTATTCTTGTCACACACGAGGCCAATCCCATTTTTTTAGGCCTACTTGATTTCTGATCAAGGTTTATCTTTGTTTTATTAATTGTATAACGTAAGTGAAATTTAATTTAACCTGTGAGAAACAACATTAAAAGCATAAAACTTTGTTAATTTATATTAGTTGTGTAAAGGTAAAAACTTGAATATTTTACAATAGTTATAGCTAATTTTTAAAAATATAATGATAAACAATGTTAGTTCCTCAGTTGAAGCTAGTGAACATAAATAATACAGAGAAAGACATCAATGGGAGTGCTGCCATTATTATTTTCATGCATAAGGGAAACAGGGTATGTCAACAATCTCACCCCTCCCAACTGGAGCAATGGAAAGGGACACCCACCAGCCACTAACTCCCAGGGGTCACCAGGGAAGGGACATCACCCTAGGGGAGAGAGCCAAATTCAACAGGTGTGAATCTCAATTAAACCTGCTGCTCCTTATCTTCTGGGAAAACACAACCTGCTATGGCACCAATTTCTATAGAATAATCTATATATTTCCCTAATTTTTATTTAGTTCATTGATTTCACTTTGTGGTCAATCTATTATTCCACAGCTGTATTGAATAACTGAAATTGTTGACCAGTTAATTGCTGTTATTTAATTTTTAGTAGTTAATTCAGTCCTACATATTTTCTTCATTCTCTTTATATACTTAGTGGAGACTTGCTTCCTCATTTTCCCATGCTCAATATTGGTATTTTCTTCAAGGCAGCATCTTCTCTCAAGCCTCCAATTATAATGCTTACAGGTAGTTTTAGGTTTGATGCTTTCACCTTTTTCCTAATAATGCACTTTGAACACTTGTCAAGACAAAACTGCATCTGTATATCTAGAAAAACTGTGGACAATAGCTAGCAAATTAGCCAAGTTCTCTTTAGTGTTGGCATACAGCTTCAAGTTGTCCATAAACAATAAATGGTTTATTGTCTTGATTGAACCTGCCTGCCTGCCTGCCTGCCCATTTAAGGAGGGTGACCATTCCTTTTACTAAGTTTGATCAGTCAGGGCTGGCTTTCCATATTCATGGTCTTAACATTTTCAATTATATTTGCTAACTCCTCCGTTTCCATTTGCTGTAAGTCCATATCTTCATATCGTAGTGGTGGTGATGGGGGAGGGGTTCTTGATCTGGCTGGGGAAAGCAATGATGAGTCAGAGGATCCAGGCAAACTGGGTAGTGAGCCACCCATTCCTATTTGCTGAATTGGATTGGTTACAAAATGTTGGCTGGTCTGCTGTCTGTTTTGTGTGTCCTCTGAACTACTGGATGCATCATCATCAATATTTTGGGTGGCTTCAAGGCACTGTAATAGTGGGATAGGGTTCATTTTTGGGCTGGATTCATTTTGAATAAGTTTATCTATTTCATCATTCATGTATTCCATTTCTTGGTCACTAAATGCCCTCTGGGTTATGAAGTTGCGCTTCTGAGTGGTCAACCTTGTAGCTGGAGTGTCTCTCTTACATGGGCAAAAGTGGAAGATGATCTCTCTCCATTCCCTTGATGTCTTTCTGGCATACTTTGTAGCCCATATCAGTGTCCATTTCTCTTTTCTTATCCACAATCTTTTCATTTTTTCCTCTCTTTCTTCCCCTTCTCTGGCAATATAATCCTCAGCTGCTTCCCTAAGGGTGCTTTGTTTAATATTACTAATTTCTTCCTCTGTAAGATACTTATGCACTTGTGAGGCTAATGATTGTAGTTTCTTGACAGAGGTGTTTTTCTTCTCTTCAGGTAAGTTGGAGTTCCTGATTTGCTCCACTAGGATTATGTTGTTCTGCCTGCTCCACTTCTCAAACCTTGAGTATTCAGAGCAGTGCAAAATTATTTTCTCTTCTTCAATAGTCCATTTTATTGTGTCATACCTTCTCAGGTTTTGTTTTGGGGCCATTTTCCATTGGAACTGCTGGGGTCCCCTGAATTGATTCCTTTGGAGAAGTTTCTTCTCCTCTGGGATTAAGAAAAGTTGCACCATTGCTCTCCTCACCCACCCTGGTGCCTAAGCAGGTTGAGGGGGACCTTTTTATCCTGGGAGACATCCTGCCAGTATGAATTTTCCTTCGTAAACATCTCATTTTTGTTGAAGCTTTTAGCTAGGGTTAGTGTCCTTATAGTGGTCACTTCCTCATGGCTGTACACAGCCAAACCCTGTGATGGCGAAACCTGGGCATGCAAGGAGCACACCACAAAGGCTCTTCATACCCACCAGCTCTTCATTTTCTAGTATGAATTCTCCAATGCCTTCGTAGATTAGTTTTAGCAGCTGTAGTATAAGAACAACTATCACATTTATATGGTTTTTCTCCATTATGAACTCTTGAATGTATTTGAAGCTGTTTTTTTCTAGCTGAGGCATAGGAGCATATCCCACATTTAAAAGGTCTTTCTCCAGTATGAACTCTTAAATGCCTATAAAGTGAACTTTTGTGTGCTGCAGCATAGGAGCACATCCCACATTTAAAAGGTCTTTCTCCTGTATGAACTCTTAAATGCATTTGAAAGTCAGCTTTCCGTGCTGTAGTGTAAGAACAACTATCACACTTAAATGGTTTTTCTCCAGTATGAACTTTTAAATGCCATTCAAGTGCACCTTTCTGTGCTGCAGCATAAGAGCATATCCTGCATTTAAAAGGTTTTTCTCCAGTATGTACTCTTAAATGGCTTTGAAGACAAGCTTTCAATGTTGCAGTGTAAGAACAACTATCACACCTAAATGGTTTTTCTCCAGTATGAACTCTTAAATGCAACTGAAGTGCACATTTCTGTGTTGCAGCATAGGAGCATATCGCACATTTGAAAGGTTTTTCTCCAGTATGAACTCTTAAATGTGTTTTAAGATTTTGCTTTAACTTTGTCTGATAAGAGCAAATAGAGCATTTGAATATATTCTTTTGAATGAGCTGGTGTGTGTCATTCACAGTGTTCTTAAAATTATGCAAATTAATGACATTTGCAGTTGGTATAGAGGCATTTTCTGGTTGCTTATTAAAGATATAAGAGTTGGTTTCTTCAAGTTCCAGTTTTGCTTTTGAGTTCTGCCCTAATTTGGATCCCTGCAAATTTGTACAAAATTAGTTTAGGTGCAGATTACATGCCAATTACTCAGCTAAAATCATGATACTTATGGTTTATATCATTACACGAACACCATAATTGCCTAAATCAGATATTGGCAACATTGGGATGAATGAAAGAAAGCCACCCCCAGCCTTCTTTAATTAGCTTTATAAGGCTAATGAAAATATAACAACCTAACCTAACCTAACCAATCATCAAGGGCGTACAGTTGACCTAATGACTGGTTAGGTCAGGTCATGATATTTTCATTAGTTAACCTTATAAAGCTAACTAAAGAAGGCTGGGGGTGGCTTTCTTTCATTGATCCCAACATTGGAATAAGCACTATTTTGTTTAAAACATCAAATACTGACTTAGGCAATTATGGTATCAGTTTTCTTTATACAGGAATGAGGGGCCAACAGTGACTGTCCTCAAAAATGCACCCCTACAGAGGAAGAACAGAGCCAAAATCAAGGTCAAAAGTTTTCAAGATGCCTGTACACTGCATTTCAAAGGTTGGATGTCATAAATAAAGGCAAAGATGGATTCAGGAAAGTTGTTCCAGAGTTGACCAGTTGAGTAGATGAAAGGTTGAGAATACCAATTCACACTTGCATTAGAGAGTTGGACAGAAAAGGAATGAGAATGTGTTGAAAGTCTGGTACTGTATGATCTCTTAACCCTTTATGGATGAGTGCGCAGCATATGCGGTCACTCTTGTTACCAGAATGTATAGGTTTTATTGTTATTGAAAATTAAATATTTTAGTAACTAGTCACTGAAATGATACACATTTTGGGTTCCTTTCCCGACAACTAAATGACATCTATATATAAACACGTAGAAACATTTATAGAAACGAGGCATTGTAGTACAATTTATATTATTATTTCTGGTGGACCATCCATCGTTAAAGGGTTAAAGGAAGAGGCATGCAGTTAGAGTTCAGAAGAGCAGTGTCTGTTATAATGATGATAATAAAGGGTTAGGTGAGGCAACATTGTGGCAAAGAGGAGGACTGAAGATAGTCAGGAAGAGGTGGGGAAGTAATGAGACAAAGTCTTTGATTCCACCCAGTCAAGTAGAGCTGTATGAGAATCATATTACATACAAGGGGGCAGACAAGACTCCTGTACAGAGATAGCAATTGAGTGGGATGAAGAAACTACAGAGCCAGTACAGCCCACACAACCTCATAGAAGCTGTGTTAGAAATTAATCTTTCCAGGAAAGAAAAGCTCATGAGAAAAGGAAACACCAAGAATATGAAGGGAAGATAAGGTGATAGTCATGTGGAAGGTTGTGACAAGGAGACAGATGAAGGAACAGAGTTTTTGAGGCATTGAAAGCCACAAGGTTTTCTCTGACCCAATCAGAGATAGTAGAAAGATTAAAGGTCAGGTGCACCATAGCTATCTCATGCAAAGCATGGAGTAAATGTTGAGGACACTTTGTGAAATGAAAGACAATCATCAGCATAAGAGTGGACAGGACAGAAATGCAACTTAAAACATCATTAATAAATAAAAGGAAGAGAGTGGGTGACAGGACAGAGCTGTGAGGAACACCACTATTAACAGCTTTAGGAGAACAACAGTGGTTGTCTACCACTGCAGCTGTAGATCAGCCTGAAAGGAAATCAGAGATGAGGGATAGACACTAAAGGATAGTTTGGAAATTAAGGAACTGTGCCAGATTCTGTCAAAAGCTTTTGGTATGACTTGTACAATAGCAAATGTTTCACCAAAATCCCAAAAGGAGGAGGACCAAGAGACAGATATGCAAGATGACTGCCAGTAGAGCATCCCTTACAGAATCTATACTGACAATCTGAAAGCAAATTGTTAGTAGAAGAGTTAAGAATCTTCCTATTAACCCGCTGGCCCTGATGGAAAACATGTTATCCATGAGACACACATGCCAATATCCCTTGGGTAACGTGTGTTATCCATATGAATTTAATTTTTCTACCGCTCTAATATTCTTAGGAGAATATTACTGGGGGATTTCTGAGTCGTAGGAGGAGTTTATTGACTCAAATCTTTCAACCAATCACAAATGAGTATAATTTGTGGGTGGAGCTAACATTATAAACATTGTCATTTATGCCCTTAAGCAGTGTTTATGGCTGTGGTTGACCTGTTTGTCATAATTGCTTTTTATACTTATAAACATTCATAATGAGTGAAATAGATGTTAGTGACACTGATTCTGATTACATTCCTACTGAAGAAGAGGATAGTGATTGGCTTAGTGATTTTAGTGAGACCAGTGTTAAGAGTGAATAGGAAAATGAGCCTATTTAAGAAAAAATGGACTCATGTTCCAAATTTGTTTGAAGACAAAAGGCCATCGGAGAAGCCTCCATTACAGCACTCTTATTCCGGTATAAATCCAAATATTGTGTTTGATCATGAAAAAGTAATTGTGTTTCAAATTATTTATTGGTGATGATGTAGTTGCATAATCGTCAGTCATACCATATTTTCCAAAGTAATTTTTTGTGGTTTTGAGAAAAATTTAAAAAAAGGGTTCTGAATTAAATTACTTATGACAGGAAAATATGAATTTTTGCAAATATCACCCTTATAGTTCATCCTACAGGGACGAAATTTGTACCAAAAGATATGCAATATTTTTTACATGGCATTAGCAACAAAAACTCAAAAACGTCAAAAAGTGACTTAGGAAATTTTGTTTTGACACTGACAAATTATATTGGCCAGTGTGTAAATGATAAGGCAAGACAATTTTTCTAGCAAAATCCTCAACTAAATATATATATAATATTTATCCACTAAAATGACTAAAATCATAAAATTATATCTGAAAAAATGTAAAAGTATCCCCCCTCTCTCTCTCCATCTCGGATCCGCGAGTGATAGAAAATGCATATCTAAGTATCAATGGGTTAAGAATAGATTCAAAAACTTTAGAAAGACAAGAAATCAAAGCAATTGAATGACAGTTAGAGGGTTGAGAGTGGTCACCCTTCTTTGGGAAAGGCTGAATTAAAATGAACTTCCAGTTGGAAGGAAGAGACCAGATGAAATACAAAGATGAGTGTGTGCCTAAGCAGGGTGTCAGCACAGAAGCACAGTTCCTGAGAACAACAGGAGCACCATCAAAACTGTATGGCTTTCTAGAGTTCAGCCCAGATAGGGAAGAAAAATTTTTTTTGAGAGAGATTCCAATTTCAGACAATTATATCCAAGAGGGGAGGAGATGGAGGAACAGCACCAGAACTGAACTGTCCACAGTTGAACTGGAGGCAAAGGTTTTGAGTGAAAAGTTCAGTTTTATCAGGAGAAGAGACAGCAACTGAACCATCAGAATGGAAAAGAGGAGGGAAAGAAGTTATTGGAGAGGCTTTTGGCTAGGTACCAGAAAGAACAAGAACTAGATAAATGTTCACATTTCTGTCTGATGAAGGAATTTTTGACAAGTCAAAGAACAGATGATTCCAGGCAGAAATACAAGCTGACTCAGTTAGGAGTTGGATGGCAATGGTACCTTCTGAAAGCCTCCTCAAAGTTGCAGGAGTTTATGAAAAGTGAATCAGGCAGAGGCCCAAGGACCTGCCACCCAGTCTGTGTTCCTGGTGTTGGCAGTAGGGAAATCAAAAGTGGGGACATTTATGGTTCTCTCCCCAGGAGACTTCAAGGCTCTTGAAGATTATGCCATGGCTTTTTTTTATTTTGAAATGATGTGTAGTGTGTAATATGGATGTATGTATGTATGTATAGTGAGAAATAGGAAGAGAAGTGTGTGTTTGAGAGCATGCTGGTCTGCTCACAGGGTAGATGAGACAAAAAAAGATCAGCTAACAAGGACTGTGACAGGAGAAATGAAGCTCCAGCACTCCCTGTCTCCTGCCTAATGTCCCCTGCACAGTACTTCCATGGTTGACTGGTGCCTACAATCTCCTCCTCTTGATGATATACTTACTCCCTTCAACAAAGAATGTAAACAACTACCATTGATCAAAACCAATTATTTTTTTTAAGTTCTCTAGTTTACTTCATTGTGGTGGTTGTTTTTACACCATTCTTTTATCATCATTACTTTTTACCTCTTAAATCTATTCACTCTTTTTTAAATGAATAACTTATGAATAATTAGTTTTGCATCTGTTCATTTTTAAAAAGTTCTCTCTGCACCATAGAGTTAATTTTTAGTATAAATGAGCAGTAGTGAGGCCTCTTAGCTTTTTTCTGGTTTAATTTTGCCATATCCTCACTTTTAAGGCCAAAATATACTCATCTACAAAGTTAAAATTTCTCTTAAATCAATTGAAATAATTTCAGGGCTAAATTTTTTTACTATTTAAATGTTAGCAAATAAAAATTAATTTCATTAATATTTAGCTTGGAAATGAAGTACAGACCAGGTGCTGGATTATATTTTAGTAAAGCTTTGAATAGAAAAAAGTTTTCTTACCTTCGATATAAAACTTCCTTTATCTTTGAATGAGTTTAGCCTAATTTCATTCAACCAAAACAATATTAATAACAATAATAATTATGAATTGAGGTTTGTTTAACCTCAATAGTAATAGTTAAGGTCCTATGACAAAAGTAACGTGCAGTTTCTTTTGTAGGATCTGAGACACTACCCCACAATGAAGACCCAGAGATGGACCCTAATCTCTCAAATTTTAAGTCAAACCTAGAACCCAGATTAATTGCCCAGTGCTTTACCACTAAACTACTGTGGCTGGTAAATCAGTTAAATACATCACTTATGATTAAATACATGCATATAACAATTAGGATTAAATCTGCTGAATCAGGAATTTTCAACAAGAAATGAGCCAATTCTGAAGTAGACAATATAAAACATACCATAAGCTTTACTATTTTAAAAAGCTCTCTGCCAAAATAATCCACTCATCTCACTCTTCTGGAGTAATCCTACATTTTACAGAAAGCAAGGCAAAGCAAAATTTAATACACTAATGATCTTCATATGTGAAAGAAAATCAGGAATTAATATGCTTTTACTATGACACCTACCCTTCATTTAAATTATATTACCTGGTTGAAGTCCGCATAATGAGTGATATCATGAGCCATGTAATCAAATATATTTCTGAGACTCCTTACAAGGGTGAAAATTCTACTATAATCAACTCTTTATTTTCAATTTCACACAGCATTTTTGGGTATTAAGGAGTACATACTTGGTTAACCTTGGCTTTGCTTCCACCTGAATTGTTCATTCTGATGAAGGTCAAGCTTGTCACTCCACCTTAGACCTGGTTTAATGTGGAATCTGAACCACACCCCACCACTGGGTTACCCAGGGTATCCATTTATCTACCAATCAATTTCTTTATTGTGTGGAAGAATGAACATCTAGGTTTTGCTGCACAGTGGCTGCCATCACCAGGTCTCAATCCCAGGGCTGATGGATTTGTAGTCAGTGATGCTAACAACTACACACCACTGAAGCACATTAATACTGCCAATACACTGGCAGAAGTGTGTTAATAAATCCAGAAAGTCCTTAAAATTGAAAATTTTCTCTCTAAAAAACATACAGTAGACCCTCACATTAACGTACACTTTGGAGGTGAGCATGTGGTTGCTAAAGTGAAATTTTCACTAAAGTGAAGTAAGGAAAACCCCCACTTTAACGTACCGGGAAACGTTAAAGTGAAGTGCAGACAACCCCCACTTTACCAGACTATGGGACATTAAAGTGAGGTTTTCCGTAACCAAAATACTTTAGTACAGTTACACATGTATAGCCCTCTAATCTCCACATTCAACACATGAAAATGCATACATAGACTTGCCTACTTATGAACACATGCACATGTAAATATTTATTTTTATGTACTCACCATATATAGTCAATCCTCCAAAATATCATCTGGGACTTCTGGTGTGATGGCCAGAAAATCTAGGTCTGGTGTGAGGGTCCTGAACTCCACTTCAGGCTCCAGTAGGATGGCTGACAAAGGAGTACTACTGCTAGTACTTGCACTCTCAGGAAACTGGAGTGGTGACACAGTGAAGCCAACACTACTGCTAGTACTTGGCATTGGTGATGGTTTGATTGGGCAGTGAAAGGTCAGACATTCCGCGTGAAATGGGCGTGGACATGCATCAGGGCTTGGCAGCAGGGGGTTTGAAGAAATCATGAATTTTCATTTGCTTGATCATTTTGTTTTGACTGGCAATGATTTCATTTTGGCACTTCCTTATGTAGTTATAGTAAGGGAGAATATTAGGCAGTGCCATAGTCTCATCAATGAATTTCAGCAGAACATCAGCAGCATCTCTTGCCTGGCTCAACATAGTCTTGGGTATAACCTCGGAGACATCTTCAGCATCCTCGTCATCATCAAGAGGTTCATCGGTGGATCAGTCTTCAGACAGACCTGACTGAAATGGTGGCTGCAATTTCACTCTCACTAAGATCTTTGTACCCTGGGTCACTAGGGCATATCATATCCCCCCCCGTCCAAATTTCACTCTGGCTAATATGTATTTTTATGTAAAATTTAATTCTAAGAGGGGTTTCTTTTCTACAACTTTTCCCAAAAATTGCGTTATCATTTTCAAAATTGTGGTTTTCTGTTGTATGTTGAAATACTGAATATTCAATTGAACACAACCTCATATTTTTAACCCTTTGTCATAATTCTTTGTCATAATTTTTTGCCATTTGCACACATTAACTTTGCTTAACTCTTACACAGGTTTAATACATACATACATAAGAAAAAAAGTCTACTCCATTTGAATCTTTATAACCATTTGGACGCAGAAGGCAAAGTTCAACATTCTCTCAATAGATGGCTCTGAGCAATTATGCCAGTTATAATTGTGAAGTAGAAGTGAGTGGACGCCATTTTTTTGGTAAGTGTTTTTTGTAATTTTCCTAAGTTTAATCACCATTATTATATTTGTTTTAACTATAATTTCATTCTAGAAGTATTAAGGAAGCTCCTGGTTTACTTTAAGTAAAATTTTTAATAACTGTGAAGAAAAGACTATTCAAAGTTCGTTTTGAAATGGACAAAAAGTTTTCATAGGGTAAATTTCTATGATAACACGTGTGTCCAATTGGATACATGAAATTAATTTTTCATTATGATTGTTTTTATGTACTGTTTTATATATATATATATATATATACACAAACATATATAAATATATATAGAGAGAGAGAGGTACAAGGAGTTACAAGGAAAAGAAGTACCTCAAAAGGCCTTGCGGCCCATACTGAGGAGGTACCAATGGCAACAGTTCCAGGAAAATTTTTCTACACCCTCAAATAATGTACAAGATTTGGTCTAACCTTTTCTTGAAATGATCCACAGAGGAACTGTTCACAACTTCTGAAGGTAACCTGTTCCACATGTCACAGATCTTATACATAAAGTAATTCCCACACACACTAGTCCTAAGCCGTTTCAAATCCAACTTCCAACCATTGTTGCGAGTTGGGTTATCATTTAAACTAAACATGCTTCTAAAATCGACATTGTTGAACCCGCGTAAGAGCTTGAAAACCTCAATCAGTTGACCACACAGCCTCCGAGTTTCCAGCGAAAACAAGTTCAGGGCATGTAACTGTCGATTGTAGCCCATGTGCCTAACAGAAGGGATTAATTTTGTGGCCCTCGCCTGCACTCGCTCCAGCCTCTCAATATCTTTCCTGAGGGTGGGCGACCAGACCAGAACTGCACTGCATACTTCAGGTGCGGCCAAACCAAGGAATTGCACAGAGAGAGCACAATCTCCTTGTTCCAAAACTGAAATTGCCTGATATAACCCAACAGCTTCTGGGCTTTCTTTTCCACCTCTACGCACTGTTTGGTAAACTCAAGGTCGCTGCTAATTAGCACACCCAAGTCCTTTTCAAATCAGTCGCCTTGATATTACTCCCTAACATCGAGTAGTCCAACTTGGGATTGGCATAGCCAATGTGCATCACTTTGCATTACCCAAGTTAAACGGCATTTGCCATTTTTTGGACCACTCTCCTATCCTACCTAGGTCCGCACGCAGTTCCTTGATCGCTTCGGGCGTCCCAACATTGGCCCCAAGCTTGGGGTCATCAGTGAATTTGGCGATCCGCCTGACGATGCCACTGTCAATATCATTTATGTAAATGATAAACAACAGTGGCCCCAAAACGGAACCCTGAGGAACCCCACTAGTGACCAAGGCCCAACCCGAACTAACCCCTTTAATTACAACCCTCTTCTGCCTATTCTTCAGCCAGTTTTCAATCCACCTACCTACTTCCCCACCGATACCCAGTGCGCACACTTTCGCCATTAGCCAGCAGTGAGGTACCTTATCAAAGGCTTTCTGAAAGTCGAGATAAAGTATATCAATCACCCTACTCTTATCATACGCACCCAACATGATGTGGAAAAACTCGAGCAAGTTGGTGAGACACGACCTATGCCATCTAAACTCATGTTGGGAGTCCCCAAGCAGCTTGTAGGAATCCAAATGGTCAACGATCCTATCGGCTATTATCCCCTCTAATAATTTACCTACAACTGAAATGAGACTAATGGGACGATAGTTCCCTGGACTTTCGTGATCCCCTTTCTTAAAGATAGGGGTCACGTTGGCTTCCCTCCAGTCACCAGTCACCAGGCCTGTCTCCAACGATTTGTTGAAGACTGTAGCCAGGTGGGGAGCCACCTGGTTGTGCACCTCCAGCAACACTCTGGCCCAGGAGCCTTAAACGCGCTGTTTGTCTATTCTATCGGCAATGACTGTCACAGTACATTGAACACTATCCAGGCCAGCACCTTCGTGCCTCACACCTGGCTCGGGGATGATGCGGGTGTCCTCCCTGGTGAACACTCCCACAAAGTACTCATTAAGCACATTGGCGATGTCCGCGTTGGAGGTCCGCAGAATGCCACTTCGGTCCTTTAATGGGCTTTCTACTATTAATATAACTGAAGAACTCCTTAGGGTTCCCCTTGCAGAGGTTTGCCACCCGTAGTTCTTCATTACGTTTCGCTAGTCTAACCTTCGACTTCACTTCCCTACACAGGCGGACATACACTTCAGTGTTCTCATGGGAATGATTGGCCTTCGCCCTCCTATACGCTACTTTCCTATTTCGGATAGCTGAAGCGATGTCATGATTGAACCACTTAGGCTGCGTTGAAGCAGGGGTGACCAGTTTTGAGGCTATGGCAGAGAGAGACAGACAGAGAGAGAGACTAACTACCACCCACTAATTACCTTATTAGACCTTTGTTGACTAATGAACACACAAATTATTTCATTTAGAAATGTTCTTACAAAAAAAAAAAAAAAAAAAAAGTTGCTAAAAATTGCTTAATACCTCCTATGAATATATTTCAAGTAAAAAATGAACCTACGCTAAAATTAAATGGTACTGAATGACAAAGGGTTAAGCTTATGTTACACCATTATTACAAATTTTAAATTAAATTTACAATGCCAAATTCAGTTTTCTATTACCAAAATAAATATTCATTACAAAATTTAGGTTAATTTGGTAATTAAAAATGCTGGTTGGCAACCATGATTATAACCAAAAATTATATTCCTTATCTATATTTATGGCGAAAGAACACTAAACATACTGATATGAATTTGTTACAGATTGGACAAGAGCGAGAATAAGCACCAACTAGACGTGATGGCCGAATCTGCCTCCAAAACCAGGAAAATGTCAGGTTCAAAGCTCTCGGATGTTGTGGGCCCAGGGAAGGAGTTCATTCCCAGCAAGGTGCCAACTTGGAGAGCCATTCTTCAGAGAGGGATTTGTCTGCAGGAGGAAAAGTTCCTCATTCATGACATCCAAAGGTCTAAATACCCTATCCGAGAGATGACTGACGAGCTGGCTTCACTCGTGATGACTCAGTGGAGGAAGTCGAATGTAAAGTTCTCCCCACCTGTGACAATCACGGAAAAATCACTCTCATATAAGATCTTGTTGAAATGGAAGATGATGACAGATGTGAACAGGAGAATTAAGTCTGCTACCCAGAAGAGGAGGATAGCTGATCTGGATGAACTCTGTGAAGTCTGTGTTTGCAAGCATCAGATCATCTTGTGTGGCTCAGAGGAGTGGATGCTCAGGATACTCCCTCAAGGCCCATGTGAACTGTAACTGTCCTCTGCAGGTAAAGATTCCTAAACTGGACCTTCAGTGGCTATACTACCAGAGAGTGAAGACTTCCGAAGCTTCAGGAATCCAGATGTCTTCTGTAGACTTCAAAGACAGCAGGAGACAGATCAAAGCAGCGAAGAGGAAGGAGGCTGAAGAAGCTTCTGCTGTGAAGAGGAAGAAGAAAGAGGAGGCTACTTATGAGGAGCTTCTCACGAAAGACTTTGAGGACGAAGAACCAAACTTGGAAGAAGCTGCAAAAGAAGCCTCTGGCAATGCTGAGGCTACTGAAGCTCCTATGGATGTTCCCGCTGAAGTACCTGCTGAAACTCCAACTTCTGCTACACAAAACTACATGAAGATCCAAGGGATAGCTTCAGCAGCTTTGAGGTACAGGGTGGCAAATGTTCTGGCAGCTGCAGTTGCCACTGGCTTCCTGTTCCTGAACAACCTCATCAAGGCCGGTCATCTTTCCAAAGACAAGGCTTACTTGGCCATAGATGACATGAAAGTCTGGAGGGCCAAGGAGGAAGTGATCGAGGAGCATTACACTATCACATGGGAGCCTCAAGGAAAGTACCTCTTCCATTTTACTCTGGAAGAACCTGAGGAAGGAGAAAAGCCTGCTCATAAGATTGCTCAGGGCCTGCATGAGTGGCTTCTGGATCACCGAGCTGATGAGAGCCTTGTAATGATTGGAGGAGACTACCAACACCAACACAGAGTAGTCTGGAGGCACCATAGCCCTATTGGAGAAGATGCTGGGTTGCAAGTGCCACTGGATGATCTGTCAGCTCCATGTGAATGAGCTCCCCCTGAGGCACTTAATCATCAAGCTGAATGGCCCTGTAACTCCCAGGTCAGGCTTCAGTGGGCCTATTGGAAAACTTCTTGAGAAAGTGAATGAACTTGAGGTCAACTTCAACTTCAAACCAGTGGAAGGAACTGAAGATATCATAGAGCTGCCAGTAGAGATAGTCAAATCTCTCTCCACAGACCAGCACAACTGCTATTTTCTGATCAAAGCCATCAAGTCCGGAAGTGTCAGTCCACAGTTGGCTAGTCTCAAGTGTGGACCTCTGAACCAATCCAGGTGGCTCACTACTGCACAGGCCATCTTGCTGTTGTGGATGAGGGAGCACGGACTGAAGGGGGAGGTGTTGAGGAGGCTCGAGGTCCTCATGATGTTCTGCCTTAACTTCTACTTCAAAATGTACTATGACATCAAAGTGAAGCACCACCTAAAATTTGGTCCTGCACACGTTTTTTCAAGCCTGAGGCTGCTGAGGAACCAACCAGACTACCGAGGTCAGGAACATCATCTCTGCTGCAGTGATAAGAGCAGCTTACCATGCACATCCTGGCTTCATTCCTGTGCAGTGAGGATGAGCATCAGAGAGCTTTTGCTGTGAGCCAGATAGAGAAGATCAGAGAAGGAAGAGACTTTGGTGATATGACAGTGAGGCCCCATAAAAATCCCAAAGTCAATCTGCAAGCCATTTCACCTGAGGATCTTATCAACTGGGAATCAGAGAATATTTACGAGCCTATTTTCACCTGCAAGATGACCTTGACTGAGTTCGAGGATCTCAGGAAAACTCCAAAGTGGATGTTTTCTCTCTTCATACTCAGTCCTGCGAGAGAGTTGTACAGGAAGTCTCAACTGCTTCCCAAGCTGTGTACAGTCATGAGAGGAGAGATGGGTGGGTGAGAGCCAGGATAGACTGTCAAGAAATGCTCCCAGTGTTCAGATCGAAGCAGGACATACTTAAGAGCTTTTCAGGTTTGAGTGGCTGATGAAGAGGCTGAAGCCATCGTTAATGCTCATAAGAGCTGAAAGTCCTCATAAGATCTTATGAGGCCATGCTTTTCAGGGATCCAGGAAGAACAGGCGTGTACACCTACATGTGGAGGTGGGAAGTCTCCCGCTAATTGATCAGAGTAGAGCTGGTGAGCCGTGCCTATTCTTTGAAGAAAAACTTAAAATTCTTAAGTTTTATGTGAAATCTAAACATTTTTTCAGCGCCCAGAGGTGTTGAAACATGCAAGAAAGCAAGGATGAGGTCAGAAAAGCAGCTTTTAGACTAAATCATATGCAGAACAGCTGCATGCTTTGGTTTGGGTGCCCTGAGGCTGCGTTAGGCAGCCTTCAAATCAGAAAATTGCGATTTTGACCATGAAAATTAGGTTTTTCAGAAAAGTTGCAGATAATAAACCCATCTTAGAATTAATTTTTACATAGGAATACATATTAGCCACTTTGTTTTTCCAAAATTTCAACCCTGAACCCAGAGTATGATATGCCCTACTGGGTCACCACTGTCAGCATCAAGCCATTCCACAATGTCTTCTGTAGCCTCTGTTTTGCCTGCTTGTTGGAGAACACCCAAATAGTCCTGTGGCTCAAAGCCCTTGAAGTCTATTTCCAGGTCCTGGATATTATGGAGCAGTTTCTTCCAGGCATTGCGCAGAGTGGACTCCTTGACCTCATTCCAGCTGTCGGCCCAATTGTAGATAGCAGACCTGATGTTGTAGGCCTTTTCTGTTTGACACCAGTAGTACCACTTGTGGATGCCATTGTTCAGAAAATAAAGTTTGTATAAGCAGGCAATTGCTTGGCCTTGTAGATTCTCTTACAGCTCACTATCACACCCTGGTCCATAGGTTGTATTACTGACGTAGAATTAGGGGGGGGGGGGGGACATAGCTCTGATTTTGCCATCTTCACTTGCGAGTTCCTTTGCACGTGGGTGTGCTGGCGCATTGTCTAGCAAGAGGACAGCCTTCACATCTTCAGGACTTATTTTCAAAACATGTTCCTGGTATGCCTTCACCTGCGCAACAAAGAACTTGTGGAACCATTCATGGAAAATAGTCTGCGTGAACCAGGCCTTCTTGCTGCTCCTGTAGATGACTGGAAGTTCGTGCATGCAGTCCTTGAGTACGCAAGGCTTGGCTGAGCTTCCAATGACCAAAGGCTTCAGTCTATGCATCCCATCAGCATTTGCACAGGCCAACACAGACACACACTGTTTGTATGTCTTAAAGCCTGGAAGATGTTTCAGTTTTGTGGGCCAGTATATTTATGGGCATACTCTTCCAAAATAAGCCCATCTCATCACCATTATACAGCTGGTAGGAAGCAACCCCAGCCTCATCAATCAGAGTCTGTAGTTCATACCTGAATGACTCCACTTGAGACAGGTCTGCACTGGCTGCTTCTCCCATAAGCTTTCTGTTCAATAAGCCATGCCTGCACTGGAAATGATACAGCCAGCCACCACTTGCTTTAAAGTCTGTGTCACTGAACTCCTGCGCGAAACGCTTAGCTGCCAACTGGATGTCAATTCCTCTGACTGGAACATTCTTGGCCCATTGCTGCTTGAACCACGTGTACACAGCCACATCTAAGTTTTTCTTGTAGGATGTGTTCAAGCGAGACCATTTTGAACTCCTGCCTCCGGATTCACTGTCTAGCACATAGGAGTGTATTTCGTTGCACTTCTGCTTGACTTCATAGATGGTGGTCTTGCTTATCTTATGCTTCTGCATAACAAACGCTACACTTAACCATTGTTCTATGTCAGTGAGAATCTCTTTCTTCTCTTCAATGAAGATCGTATGCCTTTTCTGTTTGACACCAGTAGTACCACTTGTGGATGCCATTGTTCAGAAAATAAAGTTTGTATAAGCAGGCAATAATTAAGTAAAGTATGTACATACACTGTCAAAGCACAGACTATCACTGTACTCCTATATGTACTGCTATTAACTGATAAGTCACTTTGAACTCAAAAAAATGCTATGAACTGTAAGACCTGTGTAACACAATAAGAAATAAAAAACATATAACCACAAACAGTACATACATACAGTATTCATAAATAAATGATATTTAGATACATAAATATAAATAATTATATATAACTATCTATGTAACATCACACAAAAGAATGCCCAACATGCACAACACTTGGAAGTGGCACTATGCACATACACAACCACTCACCACCACTGCCCACGCAATACAACAGGAAACAACTGACCACAACCTCATCCGGGGGCTGGTTCCAATAATATTCCAGTGGCATCACCTTCACTTTAATGACTCAGAGTCCGCTAAAGTGAAGTTTGGTGATGCTGTGGTGGGATTCGGAGTAACCTAACGGCCGCACCACGAATAAGAATTTTTTCTTTTGTTTAAGAACTCCACGAAACCAGGCTGCTTACCTTGAAGGGTTGTTGGATCCAGGCTCGCTGCCCAGACCTCCGACTCCACGACTGCTGGCTCCCGCCACCAACAGTTTCTTACTTGCCAGAATAGCTTCCTTCTGTTAGTGGTTCACTATCTCCAGCATCCCCTTCCTAACAGAACTTAAAGTTCCCTTGGTCCAATAACGGTCTTCAGCCTCAGACAAATCCAGCCTGACTTTAGTTTCCTCTGTTATGTTCTTTATTTTCTCTTGTCAAATTACCCTCTTAAACTATATTTTTTATTATTTATATTTCCACACATGCGCCAATTGGTTCCCTCCACTTCTCAAAACTCGAGTTTTGACACACACGCCGACACTTTTAAACCTCAGAAGCGTCTCTTTTACTAAATTTGTTTATTCTTCTTTTCATTATTTGTTTGTTCATTAAAATATTAACATTAACATATCTTATAACATTATTTCTTTATTTATTTGTTTGCTAATATTAAAGTTTAGTGTTACTTAATGTTTATTATTTATTATCTTAATGCTTAATAGTTTACTACTATCTTTCTAATTTCTATAACAGTTATCATTCTTATTCATTATTTGTTTGCTGGAAAGAGAGAGAGAACCATTAAAATCCTTTCTATAACAAATATTTCATTCAAAAATCAAAGAAATTTAATATATAAATAATAATAATCAAGGCCAGGGGGAAAGGGCTGAGAACTAAAAGGGGAAAGGGTTCACCCTCCACATCTTCCCCCCCCCAAGCTCCTTTCCACCTGTCTTGCCATATAGCCTACACACCTACTATATTACCCTAATATGGTTCTCTCTTCCTTTCCTTACAATTTTTATACCAAAATATTTATTAACAAATTATTTATAGATACCCTCTTTTTTTCAAAAAATTTTTTTTTTTTTCAAATATATATATATATAATTTTTTAATTTTTTTTTTTTTTTTTTTTTTTTCAAAAATAATTTTCAATTTTTTTTTTTTTTTTTTTTTTCAAAAATAATTGTTTTCAATTTTAAATCTTTTAAATCATTAATTACATACATGGCTATCATAAGAATAACATATTTACAAATTTACTTTATAAATCATTTTATTTATTTAAATTATAATTCAGTTATTTAATAATCTTTATATTTAACAAATACAGTAAACATTCAAACATTCAATATTTAGGACTAACAGCTGGCTAACAATTACTTTCTCTTTAATAATTTACGTTATACTAAAAAATATACCTATAATTTATTTTTTAATCTTTATTTACAATAGTTATTTACAATAGTTATTTACAATACCAGGAATGAGGTTGAAACCTGCAAAGCAAATCACCAGAGGCAGGTATCAGCAGGTCTGGGAACTCACCCAGGCACCTTCCTCCTTCAAGCACAGCCCAGCTTCTGGCCTCAAAATGTAGGCTGCCACCTGGTTGAATTTCCAACCACTCACTCTTTCACACATCATACAATACTACTATTTTTTTTTTTTTTTTCCTACAGAACACTACACCAATACTTTATACTACATTACCATCACCACTCCCTAAACACTGTTGCACTTTCTCTATCATTCTAACCCATCTACTTTTAATATCTTCTCTAATACTACTTGTTAATTCTACATCTAAGCTTTTATTCAACACATTTTCTTCTATCTCAAGCAATAACATTCTCACTTCCTCACAAAAATCAATCACATTCATTCTCTCCCTCATTCTTTCATTTATACTTCCTTCACCTCTATCTACTCCCCATTCATCCCTCACACTTTCCATTAAGGTCACAATACTTTGCTCAGTTACACTCCTTTCTCTCTCACATACATTTTCCCTTTCACTCTCAAGAATTGTAAATCCCACACTCTTAATGCCCCCTCCCTGACACAATCTTTCCACTTCTGAGTGAAGATGATTTCCCTTCTTCTCCCTTCTCCTCCACCCTCGGAAAATCCCAGAAAAGAAAGGCCCTCAAGGTCTGAGACCCCAAAACCCTCAAACGAGAATTCCCCGGATGGACCAGGCTGGCACCATGAACCACCAAAGTCCCGAACATCCCATTCTAACTCTGCCTCACCCGCGGCTGTTCCAGAGTCCAACTGGGAATCCTTCAGCTCATATACTTCACCTATCTGCCTGGCTTTCTCACCTTTCATTCCCTTTCTTCTCACCTTTTTCTTCCTTTTTGCCCGCTTTGACACAATCAAGAACTCCAGATCTGCATCCATCCATTCATCCTGGATTCCCATCATGTTCTTGGTTTCTAGCGCTTTCTTTTGTTCCATCCTCTCACACATATCATACATTGGGTGACATACGATGTACTCCGGAGGTATTCGCCATTTGCGCAACTGCCGATGATGTGCTCTTACTTCTTCACACTGTCCATTCTCTTGCTCCCTCTCAATCACATACGTTACCCCATTCTCCCATACCTTTTTCACCACAAATGGACCCTCAAACTTTTGCGCCAACTTATACTCATTCCTTCTTCCAGCCTCATGCACCTCTTTCAAAACAAGCTCACCAACACCAAATGACCGAAAATGCACACCAGCCTCTCTCCATCTATCACATGTATTCTCATTTAATCGTATATCCTTTTGCACAAACCTTCCAAATGTAGACACATACCTTCTTGGGGAAGTTTGAATGGCTGAGTGGTATGTCGAATTGTAGCACCAGGCAACTCTTGCCAACTCAGCATCCCACTCAGCCCCTTCCCCAATACATACACGCAGCATTTCACTTATCGTTTTCACCGTTCTCTCAGCCAAACCATTCGAAGCAGACATATACGGAGTTATTCTAACATGCTCTATCCCATTCTCACTCAACATTCTCTCAAAACTAGCACCCCTAAACTCAGGCCCATTATCTGTTAAACACTTACGCGGCCTTCCAAGCATCATTGGTAACATACTCTCTCTCATCACTCTCGCAACATGCTCACTTGTTTTATTCTCTAACGCAGCAACATACACAAACTTACTCTTGTGATCGACCCCTACTAATATTCCAACTTTCCCTCTACTCGTTCTCGGCATACTCACAATATCAACCACCACAAGCTCCCACGGTTCTTTCACTTCAATCTTTCGCACTGGGGGGCGGCTATGCTGGGACTGGTATTTTCGCTTTTGGCAACTCTCACAAGTAGTTGCCACTTCTGCAACAACCAGTCCCAGCCTAGGGTGGAAAACCATTCCTTTCATCAATTCCCATAACTTGTTTTTTCCCACATGCCCATACATCCTATGTGTAATAATCACCAATCCTACCATACCCTCAAATGTCATCACTGGCACACTCTCTGTCTCACCCACCTTATTTACCTCATATAATATAGCACTCCCATCCATACAGCCAACTTTTTCGCATACCTTTTATACTCTTCCACCTCTTTTGACCACTCTCTCACATCTGTACCATTATACACATATTCTCTCAACTTGCATATCACCTCATCTCCCTCTTGCATATCTAAAATATCTTCATCTCTCAACACTTCACACTGGTCTTCCACCTCTAACTCAATTGCTCCCACTAACACAGCATCTATACCTGTGCTCGGAAACATTCCCATACTGACCACATGCTCTCCTTCTCTCATTACTGAGCCCTGACCAACATCCACACTCAAGTTCATATTCTCAAGGAAATCAATCCCAGTAGAAAATCCCAGGGCATTGATTCCCCTTTCAAGACTATGAACTTGTGCTCCCATACCTCTTTACATGCACCTAATCCCACCCTCAACTGCACAGCTTCATGTGACGCGACTGTTCCCCCTCCGATACCACGTATTCTCACACCCACTCTTTCTCGGGATACAGGCACATTCTCTTCATCTAAATCACACAACACTCGCTCATTCACCAGACTGATTTGGGCACCTGTATCCACAAGACCCCTGTAGAGCTCAATAGGACCTTCTGGAACCCTTACAGGAACCACAGAAGGGCTGAGCTCTACCTCATCCACACAGTCACGTATCATCCATGGCCCCTCTAACATACCTACTTCCATACAACCTTCTCCCTCTGACTCTCTCTGTGCAGCTCTAACTTCATCCAAAACCCTTTCCAAATTTTCACCTGGCACTATGCTTTTATACCTCTTCCTTTCACTCACCCAATTGTAATGTACACCACTAATACACTGCAAATGCAAAATCAGGGCTCCTTTCTCCTCGATCCTTTCATCTTTATACACAATCGGACAATCATTACCATAATGCACATACACTTCAACACTAAACAATGAGCTGACCACCATGAGGACCTCTTGAAAAGGAAAAATACCCGGGCTCCCCATGGCTTTCAGCTCACGTACATAATTGCGGACCTTACAAACACCCATCCTTTCTGGTTTCTTAATCGCTTCATTCATAACCAAGGTCCGCAATTCATTCACACTCCCTGGTATTCTCATTTTTAACCCATCCAATTTCAAATCTTTCAACCCATACCATACACTTTCAAACAAACTGTCGCCACCCCCCCTACTTTCATGCAACTTTACTATTCCCACTGGCAAATACTCAGGGTCGACCACCTCTTTCTCACACCTTTCATTCACCCCAGGTATTCTTGACATAGGTCAGCCATACAATTCCTCTCCCCTGGCACATACTCAATCTTATAATCAAACTCACTCAACTCAAGCAAAGTTCTAGCAATTCTTCCATCCACAACTTTCATTCTCTCCATATATACCAAGGGCTGATGATCAGTCTTTAAAATAAATTTCATTCCATACAAAAATGACTTGAAAGCTTTCACACAAAACCTCATTGCCGCAAGTTCTCTCTCAATTGTACTGTACTTTCGCTCTGCCTTACTGAATGCTTTAGATACATACCCAATTACTCTCCTTCCTTCCTGTCCTTCCTCTCCCTGCAACTGGCACAAGCACCCACCCATACAAAATCCACTCGCATCTGTATACAATTCTAGCAAACTCGCTCCTTCACTCAGGTCCGGATAAGCCAACTCCACATCTTTCGCTGCTTCCACTCTCAATTGCTCAAATGCTTCATTCATCTTCTCCGTCCACACCAACTGAGTACTACCTTTCATTCCAGTCACTTCGGTCAGGGGTTTCGAAATCCCAGAGCAGCCCGCTATAAATTTCCTCTGAAACTCTACAAGTCCCAGAAAAGATTTAAGTTCACGAACTGTCCGAGGTTTCGGGAACTCCCTGACTTTTTCCATATACTCCCCACTCTTTCGTATACCACTCGAACTCACCTTGTGCCCCAGAAATGCCACACTTTCCCTGAACCACTCACACTTACTTGGTTTCACTCGTAGTCCACTTCATCCAACACTTGCAGTACCTCTCTCATTATCTTCAGGTGCTCCTCAAATGTCTCTGTCATAATCAAAATGTCATCTATAAAACATATGACATTTTCCCTTGCAAACTTACCAAGAACACGATTCATTGCTCTCTGAAATGCAGCAGGTGCAGCTGTAAGTCCAACGAGAGAGCACGGAACATATAATGATTCCTGGCTGTGGAGAAAGCAGTTATGGGACGAGACTCTGGCTCAACCGGCATCTGGTAATATCCCCTCAATAGGTCCAATTTACTAAACACCCTCTTTCCATGCAAAGAGTATACACTTTCATTTATCAAGCACATCGGAAACCTGTCTTTCACTGTCCTTTCGTTCACCATTCGATAGTCCACACACAAGCGAATCCTTCCATCAGGTTTCCGCACAGGCACTATTCTACTATTCCACGGACTTGTGCTCTGTTCAATCACTCCCATTCTCTCTAATTCCTCACACTGCTCTTCTATCTCATTCATTACTGGTGGGGAGAACCGTCTTGGCCTTTGGTAGATCGGAGTCTCATCCGTTAACTGGATCCTGAAGGGAGGTAGTTTTGTTAAACGGAGGTCATCATCTCCTCGGGCCAATACGCTCCTTTTCTCCCCTGCCAACTGCCACACCTGCATTCGCTCACTCTCACTCAACTGTTCGCCAACAATCACCTCCTTTCTGATTTGTTCAGTCGTCCATTCCTCCCCACATTCTTGCCCTCGTTCATCCGTTTGTATTCCATTTTCTCCCTCCTCACATACTTCCTCAATCACTGTATATGCTCTCCCTATCACATCCCCCTCATTTATTCTCTTTCGCCATGCACCCCCATCTTCCCTAGCTTGCACACAAATCCATGGGTTACTCTCATCAATTATACCATCATACACATGCCCAACTCTTTTCACTTTATAGGATGCATCCATACCATTCACAAAAATCATGCTTCCCTGCCTTTTTCTTCTATTATCACTCACTGGCCACTCAACATGCACCAATGCTGGGGTTCCCTTTTCCAGATTTACACTCTCAGATGCTCTCACCTCATACCCTTTTATTACCCTCATCCAATCCGATTCACTTCTCCCCACATAGAATTCACACTTACCCAACTCATTTTCCACTCAATCATACGTCTAGCAGGATGGATCACCAATCGATTCTTTTTCAAAAACTCATACCCCAGAATCATGTCATACTTTTCACTCTCCTTATCAACCACATAAAGCACACATTCTTCCATTTCACACCCCATCACTTTCACTTTAATCTGCACCTCTCCCAACACTCGTACTGGGATGTTCCCAACCCCTTTAATTTCCCCAGTTACTCCCCAATTCACTCTTCCTAATTCATTCTCTTTACACAAACATCCAATTCCTTGCTTACTTATTAAATTAGGTGAACATCCTGTATCCACTAATGCCCTCCATACACTCCCTCCCCATTCAACAGGAATAACCATACACTCTGCCTTTTTCTCACTCGCTCTCACTTCCTTATTCACTTGACACCATCCTGCTAATGCCTCAAATACACATTCATCATTCAGAGAAGCAGGGACCCCAACCCCAATGAGAGGCCCCTGCCCTATGCGTTTCCCGTACTGGGACCAGCCTCGCCATTTCCAGTGACAGCACCCCCTTGAGGGCCCTGCCTCTGAGGTTGAGGAGCTGGCATGGCTGACACTGGCCGATTTCCTGCATGAGAGACAGGACTCCCTCCCGCCGGTGCCGGAGCACCCTGCTGTTGGGCTTGACAGAACCGGGCAATATGCCCAAAGTTCCCACATGCCCTACATTCATACCCAGGTGTTCTGCATTCATACGCCATGTGTCCCATCTGCCCACATGCAAAACACGCACCCACTCTTCTTCTACAGGTCTCTATACTATGTCCCCCTCTACCGCAATATGCACACCCTCTCACATTCCCCATATTCCCTCCATTCACTGGCCCTCTTTGCTCATTCATTGTTGACTGGCCTTGAAGCCCTTGCCTTCTATACGTTTGCCCCAGCATCGGACCATTCATTCTGGGACCCGATGTGGGAGGAGGCCCTGGTTGTTGCATGGCCGACCCTCCATACACCCTTGTGAATTCGTTCACAAAGTTAGCCAGCATTTCCATTGGGTTTTGGGCCATGGATGCTTGGCTAACTGGAGGGTGACCTGGCCTAGTATTTCTTAATGCGTCCGCATAACTAGGAAACACAGGTACTTGTTCCTCCCTCATCGCTGTCCCCATTCGCACATCTGCTTCCCTATTACGCCCAATCACACTCTCATACACTCGGTCCTCTAACAATTCCAAGATTTCATGCCACTTCAAACGTGTCCCTCTCACTCTTACACACTCTTTCCTCTTAACATTCAAAAACTCTCTCACACTCTCAGGTACTGTCTCAATCAACTTTCTTACCAACCTTTTATTCTCATCTATCCCATCATCTCCAAATTTCTTTCTCGCCAAAGTTTCAAGTCTATATGCATACAAATCAATACTCTCCCCCTTCTGCATCCTTGCTCTCTCAAAATCATCCTTCTTTCGATATTTCACACCCCCTCTTATTCTTAACACTTGCTCCACCAATCTCTCCCTTAACACCTCATACTTCACAGGCACTCCTGAATTTACAACAACATTGTAAAACTCTAGCAACCTACCTTCCAAACAGTCACCCATCTCTTTCACCCAATACTCAGGAGCGTCTGGATACTTGCTCTTACAATAACGTTCATACTCTTTCAAAAACTCTTGTACATCTCTCCCACTATAAACATTAAATTTTGCAACCTTCGGAATCTCCCTAATTAAGATTCCCTTATGCACTCTTACACCCTCACTCGTATCACTCTCAGTTTCAGTCTCACTCTCACTCTCATACATACTGTCCTCAATGCTGGAATAGAGGGAGTCATCTGCGCTAACGCAGCGTTGAACCTTCCGAGAAGCCCTCTTACCAGATGCCCTCCGAGCCCCCTTCATTCCCGCCTTGCCCCTCTTAGCCTGCCCTTCCATCCTCTTACCTTTCTCCCTCTGATCCTCACCCTCAAGCTTCTTCTTACCCTCCTTAGGGGTGGAATGCACCATCACCTTGTAAGGTCTTTCTTCTTTCCCCTCACTCACGCTTTCACTCCCTTCTCCTTCCAGGCCCCCTACTGCTACATCCTTTAGATGTGCCCCTTTCTTACTACCAACACCCTTACTATTTTCCCCTTCAAAACCCCCCTTCCCTTCCTTTTTCACTTTCCCATCAAGCTTGCCCTCCAACTCACTCATTCTCTTAACCATTGCCTTTAACCCATCATCCATCTCTTTCTTACTCTCAATCATTCTTTCTTCCATCTCTTGACGACAAACTACTAATTCTTTACTCTGTTCCTCTAATCTACTCTGCAATTTCCCCAAAACATTCTCTAATTCTGCCTTCTGTAACTCTAACTGATGGTTCCTAGCCTTTTCTACCTCTAATGCCTCCTCTATCTCCCTCAACCTCCTTTCTAACTCCTCCTTGGTAGGCATCTCTAAAGATGCTACCCTACTTCACTTCTACTCTATTACTACTACACCCAACCTACAACTACTCTTTCACTCTTCTTCTATACAACCCAACCAGGAAACAACCCACTTTTCTGAGTGGAAGTCCCTGTTCGGGCGCCACTTATTTTATGTGGTGGGATTCGGAGTAACCTAACGGCCGCACCACGAATAAGAATTTTTCTTTTGTTTAAGAACTCCACGAAACCAGGCTGCTTACCTTGAAGGGTTGTTGGATCCAGGCTCGCTGCCCAGACCTCCGATTCCACGACTGCTGGCTCCTGCCACCAACAGTTTCTTACTTGCCAGAATAGCTTCCTTCTGTTAGTGGTTCACTATCTCCGCATCCCCTTCCTAACAGAACTTAAAGTTCCCTTGGTCCAATAACGGTCTTCAGCCTCAGACAAATCCAGCCTGACTTTAGTTTCCTCTGTTATGTTCTTTATTTTCTCTTGTCAAATTACCCTCTTAAACTATATTTTTTATTATTTATATTTCCACACATGCGCCAATTGGTTCCCTCCACTTCTCAAAACTCGAGTTTTGACACACACGCCGACACTTTTAAACCTCAGAAGCGTCTCTTTTACTAAATTTGTTTATTCTTCTTTTCATTATTTGTTTGTTCATTAAAATATTAACATTAACATATCTTATAACATTATTTCTTTATTTATTTGTTTGCTAATATTAAAGTTAGTGTTACTTAATGTTTATTATTTATTATCTTAATGCTTAATAGTTTACTACCATCTTTCCAATTTCCTATAACAGTTATCATTCCTATTCATTATTTGTTTGCTGGAAAGAGAGAGAGAACCATTAAAATCCTTTCTATAACAAATATTTCATTCAAAAATCAAAGAAATTTAATATATAAATAATAATAATCAAGGCCAGGGGGAAAGGGCTGAGAACTAAAAGGGGAAAGGGTTCACCCTCCACAATGCTAATGGACTTTTTTAGCGGAAATCTTCACTTTAACGACTTGTATTACGTTAAACTGAATGTTAATGACCAGACAGCAATTTAGTCCATCCAAGTGAAGTTTCTACTAATGTGAAGGTCATTAACGCAGGGGATTTCTGTATAAACTACCTGCTATGAAATACTGAATGAATATGAAATTCAAATTTTGAATTTATAAAGTGAATTTGATATTAATGTTTCAATTCCTAAAGTCAAAAAATTTTGAATTTTTTTCAATAATTACACTTAAAATAACCTTGGTTAACCTTGGTTTTGCTTCTGCCCAAATTGTTCATTCTGATGAAAGTCAAGCTTGTCACTCCACCTTAGACCTACAGTTTAATGTGGAATCTGAACCATGGGTGGTCAGAAATTACAAAGTTCTTGCCAGGACTCAATCTCATGACTTCCCAATCAGCAGCCCAGCATCTTAACCACTAGGCTACCCAGGGTACCCATTTCAATATTTCAAGAAGTAATTTCATCTTTTAATTTCCCTCTGCTTTATCATTTGGTTGCTGTTTCTACTTTCATTAGATTTCTTTCAAATAAACTGAGAAAAGGTTTTCATCTTACCTGTTCATTTAAAAGCCTTCCAACAGTCTTCAGTTTATGGTTATTAATGTTCAGTTTTTTAAGTTTAACCATTGGGTATTTAGAACACTGAATTCTTCTGAACAGAATATGCTTACTCAATGACACATCAGAATCTTGTTTCTGATTCTGAAGGTTTGAAATTTCCTCTGAATTTGAATCATCACAATGTTCAAGGCTTTCTTTCTGACATGAACTTTCAAATCTCTGAAACAAATTGTTAAACATGGTTTCAAAGAACTTTACATACAAGTATTTGATACAGATCAAAATGAAAACTCAATTTTTATCATTTCATAAAAGTATGTAAACAAAAAAGTTATATTACAAGAAAAATTTAGAAGGCCCTTTCATTACAAGACTGTTTCAGACAACCAGGCTTTATTTGAGTGAGTGAGTGAGTGAGTGAGTGAGTGAGTGAGTGAGTGAGTGAGTGAGTGAGTGGAGTTAATCCATCTGTTGCAACATCAAGGTCATTGATGCCTAATATACTATAGCTGAAGCTTAAACATTAAATAAAACTGAAACAAATGACAAATGTTGAAGCAAAAAATGAATAACAAGAATGAAATGAATGAAAAAGGTGAAAGTTAAAAGTGAGGTTTAAAATCTTCCCTAATCAGAGAGCACAGTCCTGGCCCCCAGCCTAAAGGTGTGTGTAAATACCATAATCACTTCATTTCTAGATGATGATGATGATGCCCACGTTCCTAAGAGTGGGACACTCAATCTGTGATTGTAGAACAATCAAGGGGACTATATAGTCTTCACTGCAGGGCCTAGGGTTCCTCCCTAACAAATACAAGTGTGTAAGGCAGATATGGTCAATTCAAAGGCAGGCAATTAGAGTTTTCTTCCATCAGGACCTACAGGGTTTAACTCCAAGAACAGACTGCTGACACTGTTCTGGTGAGCAATATTAATACTAACATCTACCAATTAAACACCTTAAAGAATGTGGGCACAGGTACAGGACCAAGTGGTAGTGAAGGAGAAAAAAAATATCTATATACTGTATACATATATATTTTACAAAAATAAATGTGTGTATATAGAAATTGGACTTTTCAATAATTCTTAAATTTTGTATGATTGGACACTATGTTTTTTGTTGTATGGCTGACAGTGGATGTGTCCGATATCTTCACAATGACCGACCCTAGGACAGCCACTGGAAGGTCATACACAATCATATAGAGGGAAACCAATGAAGGCAATAGGATCCTAAAAAACCATGCTACCAAAAAATGAGGTAAAAACTATGGGTGCCATGTTTGGATTGTTTAGATTAGTGGTTCTCAAACTGGGGTATGTGAGGGAATCTTAGAGGGTACACGAAGGGGTCCTGAAAATATAACCCTTTTCATTTCATATACAATTAACAAATGGCCATGAGTCACACCACACGGTCGTAAAGAAAGTAAAAACTCTCTCTCTCTCTCTCTCTCTCTCTCTCTCTCTCTCTCTCTCTCTCTCTCTCTCTCTCTCTCTCTCTCTCTCCGAAAAATGGCAAATGCCGTTTAACTTGGGTAAATGCAAAGTGATGCACATTGGCTACGCCAATCCCAAGTTGGACTACTCGATGTTGGGCAGTAATATCGAGGTGACTGATTTAGAAAAGGACTTGGGTGTGCTAATTAGCAGCGACCTTAAGTTTACGAAACAGTTCTCTCTCTCTCTCTCTCTCTCTCTCTCTCTCTCTCTCTCTCTCTCTCTCTCTCTCTCTCTCTCTCTCTCTCTCCGAAAAATGGCAAATGCCGTTTAACTTGGGTAAATGCAAAGTGATGCACATTGGCTACGCCAATCCCATGTCGGACTACTCGATGTTGGGCAGGAATATCGAGGTGACTGATTTAGAAAAGGACTTGGGTGTGCTAATTAGCAGCGACCTTAAGTTTACGAAACAGTGTGTAGAGGTGGAAAAGAAAGCCCAGAAACTATTGGGTTATATCAGGAGGCAATTTCAGTTTCGGAACAAGGAGATTGTGCTCTCACTGTACAATTCCCTTGTTCGGCCGTACCTGGAGTATGCTGTGCAGTTCTGGTCACCCACCCTCAGGAAAGATATTGAGAGGCTGGAGCGAGTGCAGGCGAGGGCCACAAAGTTAATCCTTTCCGTTAGGCATATGGGCTACAATCGACGGTTACGCGCCCTGAACTTGTTTTCGCTTGAAACTCGGAGGCTGCGCGGTCAACTGATCGAGGTTTTCAAGCTCTTACGAGGGTTCAACGATGTCGATTTTAGAAGTATGTTTAGTTTAAATGATAACCCAACTCGCAACAATGGTTGGAAGTTGGATTTGAAACGGTTTAGGACTAGTGTGTGTGGGAATTACGTTACGTATAAGATCTGTGACACATGGAACAGGTTACCTTCGGAAGTTGTGAACAGTTCCTCTGTGGATCAGTTCAAGAAAAGGTTAGACGAAATCTTGCACACTATTTGAGTGTGTAAAGACATTTAGGACCTCAGTCTGCGGAAATTTCTTTTCCTATAAAATAGTTAATATCTGGAACCAACTTCTCTCAGAGGTTGTTTCCAGTCAAAGTGTAAATCTGTTTAAAAATAGGCTAGACAAAGTACTGAACACACTCATAGTTTAAGATAAAAACCTCAGAAAACTCTGCAGGAGTTCGCTTGCTCGGTGTCTCTGTGAGCAAGCTAAATATAGAGCTATTTATATATTCTCCACTTTCCTGTAAAATTTCCTTGGCTACTTTTCCAGGGTCAAGGTATTTTCTTCAACCTTTTTCCGTACCTGCCTCTGGCAGGGAGGGAGCGGAGGGTGGGGAGAGAGCCTTCTACTTTTCTATCCAGTTTTCTACTACTGCTAGCATAGTTGAAAGACAAAATTTTCCCTGGCACCCGTTGCCATTGGTACCTCCTCGGTATGGGCCGCAAGGCCTTTTGAGGTACTTCTTTTCCTTGTAACTCTCCAGTCGTTGCTCAGAGAATAGACAAACTGAGCGCGTTTAAGGCTCCTGGGCCAGACCAGTTTCTCCCCAGTGTTTTGCGAGAAGTGCGCGACCAGGTGGCTCCCCACCTGGCACCAGTCTTCAACAAATCATTGGTGATGGGCCAGGTGCCTGGTGACTGGAGGGAGGCCAACGTGACCCCTATCTTTAAGAAAGGGGATCACGAAAGTCCAGGGAACTATCGTCCTATTAGTCTCACTTCAGTTGTAGGTAAATTATTAGAAAGGATAATAGCTGATAGAATCGTTGACCATTTGGATTCCTACAAGCTGCTTGGGGACTCCCAACATGGGTTTAGACGGCATAGGTCGTGTCTCACCAACTTGCTCGAGTTTTTCCACGTCATGTTGAGTGAGTACGATAAGAGTAGGGCGATTGATATACTTTATCTCGACTTTCAGAAAGCCTTTGATAAGGTACCTCACGCCGGCTAATGGCGAAAGTGCGCGCGCTGGGTATCGGTGGGGAAATAGGTAGGTGGATTGAAAACTGGCTGAGGAATAGGCAGCAGAGGGTGGTAATTAAAGGGCTAGTTCAGGTTGGGCCTCGGTCACTAGTGGGGTTCCTCAGGGTTCCGTTTTGGGGCCACTGTTGTTTACCATTTACATAAATGATATCGACGGTGGCATCGTCAGTCGGATCGCCAAATTCGCTGATGACACCAAGCTTGGGGCCAATGTTGGGACGCCGAAGCGATCGAGGAACTGCATGCGGACCTAGGTAGGATAGGAGAGTGGTCCGAAAAATGGCAAATGCCGTTTAACTTGGGTAAATGCAAAGTGATGCACATTGGCTACGCCAATCCCAAGTCAGACTACTCGATGTTGGGCAGTAATATCGAGGTGACTGATTTAGAAAAGGACTTGGGTGTGCTAATTAGCAGCGACCTTAAGTTTACGAAACAGTGTGTAGAGGTGGAAAAGAAAGCCCAGAAACTATTGGGTTATATCAGGAGGCAATTTCAGTTTCGGAACAAGGAGATTGTGCTCTCACTGTACAATTCCCTTGTTCGGCCGTACCTGGAGTATGCTGTGCAGTTCTGGTCGCCCACCCTCAGGAAAGATATTGAGAGGCTGGAGCGAGTGCAGGCGAGGGCCACAAAGTTAATCCCTTCCGTTAGGCATATGGGCTACAGTCGACGGTTACGCGCCCTGAACTTGTTTTCGCTTGAAACTCGGAGGCTGCGCGGTCAACTGATCGAGGTTTTCAAGCTCTTACGAGGGTTCAACGATGTCGATTTAGAAGTATGTTTAGTTTAAATGATAACCCAACTCGCAACAATGGTTGGAAGTTGGATTTGAAACGGTTTAGGACTAGTGTGTGTGGGAATTACGTTACGTATAAGATCTGTGACACATGGAACAGGTTACCTTCGGAAGTTGTGAACAGTTCCTCTGTGGATCAGTTCAAGAAAAGGTTAGACGAAATCTTGCACACTATTTGAGTGTGTAAAGACATTTAGGACCTCAGTCTGCGGAAATTTCTTTTCCTATAAAATAGTTAATATCTGGAACCAACTTCCCTCAGAGGTTGTTTCCAGTCAAAGTGTAAATCTGTTTAAAAATAGGCTAGACAAAGTACTGAACACACTCATAGTTTAAGATTAAAACCTCAGGAAACTCTGCAGGAGTTCGCTTGCTCGGTGTCTCTGTGAGCAAGCTAAATATAGAGCTATTTATATATTCTCCACTTTCCTGTAAAATTTCCTTGGCTACTTTTCCAGGGTCAAGGTATTTTCTTCAACCTTTTTCCGTACCTGCCTCTGGCAGGGAGGGAGCGGAGGGTGGGGAGAGAGCCTTCTACTTTTCTATCCAGTTTTCTACTACTGCTAGCATAGTTGAAAGACAAAATTTTCCCTGGCACCCGTTGCCATTGGTACCTCCTCAGTATGGGCCGCAAGGCCTTTTGAGGTACTTCTTTTCCTTGTAACTCCTTGTAACTCTCTCTCTCTCTCAAAAATCCAGTGAAAGAATTCAAGGGGTACAAAGAAGAAAAAGTTTGAGAACAGCTGGTTTAGATGATGTGTGCTTCTGTGTTGTTTATTTATTATTAATTGTCAATAAGTTGTTAATATGTAATAGTTGTAGTCAATAATTGTTAACAAGTTAATAAACAATAAGTATTAATTGTCAAAAGTATTCAAAATGCTCCACCTGCATGACTTTGAATGCCTCTGGAAAGCAAACCCATGGAGATCCCACTCTAATTTTCTGCTTGTGGATGCATTAATATCAAGGAAATTTTTCATGCCAATTTTCATGACCTTGAATTTTGAAGGTTTTTCTGGGGTCATGGTCAAAGATCATATAGAAATGAAACTTTTTTATTTGATGCTCTTTGGTTTTTACAGCAGGAATTGAAGTTATTCTATGTCCTTTCCTGAGCATTTTGAGACCAAGATTGTTGAAATTGGTACAGTAGAACCCGAGATATGACCTTTCAAACCTCCAAGGTCACTTTGGAAGGTTATAACTCAGAAACCCATTGACCTAGGAAACTAAAATTTGATGATGATTCATCATTCACCTAACCTAACCATTACACAAAAAATCAGAGAAATCAGTGAGGTGACATAAGGTGTGTATGTTTGAGTGGAATGTCCCAAATTAAAAATTATGCCAGACTTTATCAAAAGCTTTTGATATGTTTAGCACAATAGCAAATATTTCACCAAAATCCCAAAAGGAGGATGACCTAGAGTCAGGGAGATATACAAGAAGATCACCAGTAGTGTCTCTTGTGTAACCCATATTGACAATTTGAAAGAAGACTGAGGAGAGAGGTGTTTAAGAATCTTCCTATTAAGGATAGAATCAAAAACTTTAGAAAGGCAAGAAATCAAAGCAATTGGATGATAGGTGGAAGGTTGTGAGTGGTTGCCCTTCTTTGGGATGGGCTGAATAATGAAAATGAACTTCTAGCAGGAAGGAAAAGTACCAGATGAAAGAGTTCGCCTAGGTAGGATGTCAGTACAGAAGCACAGTTCTTGAGAACAACAGGAGGAACACCATCAGGACCATATGCCTTCCTAGAGTTGAGCCCAGATTGAGCAGAAAGAACATCTTTGGAAGAGATTCTAATTTCAAACATAATTAAGTCAGAGGGAGGAGATGGAGTAACAGCACCAGAATCACTAGAAACTATGTTAAATAAAGCTATGTTAAGAGGGGATCACCTGTATATCAGTAAGAGCTAATGAAGTATTTTTTTAGTGATTTGCAAAATAAATTTAGTGATGAAGCCTGTCTGGGAATTGCATTTCATACAACAGCTCCTTTGAAAGAGTGCATTTTCTGCAGTTTCCCTTATATAGTTTGGTTTATGTATAAAATCCCTGGGTGATCTAATGTTATAATTATAATGAATTTGATGGGGGAGGAATGCTCTTTGAATGGGTGAGGTATGTTGATTTTTATTGATAACTTTAAACAAATTGACAGGAAAATTGAATTTCTAAAAGTCATTTAGTTTTAAGATATTCAGCTGTGTGTGACTATCATCATTAATTGAGAAGGTTCACAGACACTGTCTATGAATGACTTCCAAGAGATGTTTTATATATTTCTTTGAGCTATCCTATGTTGTAATGCAACATAATAAATGTGGGTAGATGAATGAATAATACAGGATAAGGAGTGTTTTGAGGAACAGTCTTTTATAATTTACAGAACATGAATAGAAATCTTGATATTTTGGATTTGATATGTTGTACATAACTTTTGAAATTTAGTTTTTCATCAAAATTAGTGAGATGCACTTTAACCTCATCTACCCTTGCAATAGTAGTACTCCCAATTTTAATTTGATAGTTTATTTCTTATGTTTTGTAGTAATAATCATGAAAGATGACTTTGTCAGGTTCAGTCAGGTTCCACCCTTCACTTCTCCACTCCATAATTTGCGAGACAGCTATAGTGCACCTGACCTCTGATCTTTCCACTGTCTCTGATTGGGGCAAAGAAAACCTTGTGGCTTTCAATGCCTCAAAACCTCAGTTCCTTTATCTGTCTATTTGTCACAGTCTTCCACACAACTATCCCCTTACCTTCAACAATACACAACTCAATCCTTCCTCTTCTCTTAACATTCTTGGCATGTCCTTTTCTCACAATCTTTCCTGGAAAGATTACATATACTCTTGTACCAGCAATGTGTGCTGTACCAGCTCCACAGTTCCTTCACCCCCACTCAGTTGCTATCTCTGTATAGGGGTCTTCTCTGATCATGTTTGGAGTATGCTTCTCATGTGTGGGGTGTTTCAACCCACACAGCCATACTTGACCAAGTGGAATCAAAGGTTTTTTGTCTCATCAATTCCCCACCTCTTACTGACTGTCTTCAATCTCTCTATTGTGGGAAAAGTAAACTCATAAAGAATTAAGGGATATGAATGTCAGGTTCAGAAATTGGCTCTTTACCCAAATAGACAAATACATGTAATAATACAAACATATAACTCTGAAATACCTTACCAAAGGTTTTGTAGAAAGAATCACAGATGAAAAATGTGAAAAGTACTATACTGTTACTAAACAATGTTCACAGAAAAATAGTGAACTGAATTAGAAACAAAAGTTCTCATAAACTTATAATGTTTACTGTTTGCTGGTAAACTTAATCTACTCAACAAATGTTTTAATATTCTGACATTTACTTGGTTGGTAAAAAATGTAACCTATATTATGGGTACTCATTTTGATACCCATCTATCATGACATCGCACCTACAGTCTAACTAATATTATATATTACTATTTTATATTATATACATACAATAACAAAAAACAATGCAAAGCTAATAATACTAATATGTAAATAAATTTATTTAATATTGGTTAATTCACCAATGTCTACAAAAACATTACAGAATTCTTCACTCAATATACACACAAAAAAAAAAAAGCGTGTCTATTGGGCAGAACATTCTGAAAGCAAGATTTAGGAAATGACCTAGGCCCTAAACAGCAAGATGGACCTAGCCAGTCCATTTACTCAAATAAACTATTATAATTTTTCATATGAAATTATGAATTGTAGGGCCCAATTCTGGCCTAAATATTTCCCACTACCACACCTCTCTCTCTTTACTATCACTATTATAATGGGCACTGCTTTTCTGAACTCTCTAACTGCATGCCTCTTCCTTTAAGGAGAGCATACAGTATCAGGCTTTCATCACATTCTCATTCCTTTTCTGTCCAACTCTCTAATGCAAGGGTTAACTGGTATTCTCAATCTGTCAATGCTGAAACAACTTTCCTGTCTATCTTTCCCCCTGTCTATGACCTCTAATCTTTCAAACACAGAGTATCCAGGTATCTCAAAAACTTTGTACCTTGATTTTGGCTCTCCTCTTCTATTGGGGGGGTGGGGCATTTTTGTGAGCATTCACCCTTGGCCCCTCCTTCCTGCAGTAAAAAAAAAAAAGGTTTATTAGTACATATCCATTTATACATATGCTCTAATTGCTTGTTTGTTTGTTTCATTTATCAGAATGCCTAAATCATGGTAGAAAGAAGTGTAGTATCATCTGCATATTATATGCAATTTAATATGATTGAGAGATGAAAATCACTGACATGAATTAGAAATAATGGCCCAAGAACAGATCCTTGTGGAGTCCAACTGGATATCACCACCTTGTTAGATAAATTATCTAAAGTTTAAAGCTCATGTGTTGATGATGATTTGTCAGATATGATTTGAATCAATCTAGGTTATTTCCTCTCTTCTGTATAAGGGAAGTTTATTCAATAAGATTTCATCAAATGCTTTTGACAAATCAAGGAAGACCAAGGCAGTGTGGTTTTTGCTGTTTAGGTTGTGAGACATTTTCTAACACCATTTTTATAGCATCTTTCATTGTATGCCCACCTGTAAACCTAAACTGTTACAGATAAATGAGGGAACTACTTAAATTTTCTGTAGATCTTGCGCTCATGTTCAACAATGAGTACAGTACTTCAAACAGTCTGAGGGTATCTACATGTGTCTACCCCCTTGGTTCCACCTTAGCCAATACATTCCTCTGCCATCATGAAACTAAATAGTTAAATGACACTGCCCCTTTTAATTTAAAGGCCATCTTTTATCTATTTTATCTAGTGTGCAGTTCTTATCTCTCGTGTAAAATATTGGTTTCTTTGTATGGTATTGGTATAGTGCCTTCAAAGGTGACCTTGTATTTGTAATGTCAGTAGTGATAATTTAAGATTAATACATATTTTAACTATTAATAATATTTATTTATTATTAATTAATAACTAGCTGTTTATTTTTAATAAGAGCCCAGTAAAGCCTAAAGCTTAAGGGCCAAATTAAATAAAATAAATAGTCAAGCTTCACAATTATTCGTCATTGTAAATTGAAATGTATGTATTTGCAAAAAACTTCACTTTTTTCTACGTGAAGGTCAAAATATTTAAAAAAAAGAAACACTCTAATAGAGTGTTTATTTCCACAACAGTTTCATGCCCACTGGCATCCTCCTCGGGTGGATACAGAAAAACGAATGAACCAAAACAAGAGGGAAAAACAGTCCAGGGACCGACCGTTAAGAAATTCGCACCTAGGTTAGATAAGTACATTCGCACAAATTTAAAACTATCTTCCTGTTCTAAGCATACAGATTCTCTTATTTTTTTACATAATTATTACATTTATTATTAATTTTATTACATTTAATATTGCATTATTATTTATTACAGAAATTATAAATTTATTATTACATTGTTGTTTATTATACAGAACTTATAAACCAAAAAACGAATGAAAAAGGTGAGAAGGAAACAATCCAGAGACCATTGAGAAATTCGCACCTAGGTTAGATACCGTTCTCCCAACACCGGAAGGGCATTTTATTACAGGGTCCCGCTTATAAGTACATTCGCACAAATTAAAACTATCTTCTTGTTCTATACATACAGATTCTAATATTTTGACATAATTACTGCATTTATTATTGCATTTACATTTTTTTAACATTTATTATTATTACCTTTACCCTAATTATTAAATTTATAATATTACCTTTATTATTACATCTGTTGCATTTATATTTATTTCCACATTTATTACTTCCATTATTACATTTACTAAAAGCAAGTAAGGAAACAATCCAGAGACCTTTAAGAAATTCACACTTAGGTTAGAACACATTCCCCCGACTCTGTAAGGGATTTTTCGACCAAGAATCTCATTATAGGGTCTAACTTATAAGTACCTTCGCACAAATTAAAATTATCTACTTTTTCTATACATACAGATTCTATTATTTTTCTTTTGACATAATTATTACATTTATAAAGTACCTTACTTGATTCCCAATCTATAGCATGATTATTTTGGCTGGTGTGATAAAAAATGGCATTATTAGTATTACAACTTCTGAAGGCATATTTGTGTTCTTTAATACAGGTTTCAATATTTCTTCCAGTTTCTCCCATGTATACTAAATCACAACTTTTACAGGGAATGCTGTAGACACAGGCTTGTTCCTCTTTTGCAACGTTATTCCTAACCAATTTACTTTTCACAGTAGACGAATATTTGAATGCCAAAGCAAACTTAAAATCTTTCATCAATGGTTTTACTCTTTCTAAGCCGGCAATGTAAGGCAAACTCACATATTGTTTTTGGTTAACTGAAGGTTCCCGAGGGGCATAAAAAGATTTTCTGGCTTTAAAATATGCCTTTCTGATAAACCACTCAGGATATTTTAAATCCTTAAAAATGTCCCAAATCTTTGAATTCTCTGGGTCCAGCAAATGTGGGCTACAAATCCTGAGTGCTCTTAGAAACATGGAAGAAATAATTGAGCTTTTAACCCCTTCATCATGGTATGAAAAATAATGAATGTACGAATCACAATGAGTAGGTTTTCTATAGACCATGAAATTGGGCTTTCTGCTTTCATTAATAACCAAAACATCTAGAAAAGGTAATTATTTGTTGTTCTCCCATTCATATTTAAATTTAATTGAGGGAACAAGATTATTTAATGACTGAAAGAAAGTGTCAAAGTTGTTCCAGTGGTCAGGCCAAAATGAGAAAATATCATCTACATAACGAAACCAAATTAGATTCCTAGGACATATTGTTTGCCCACATCTCTATTTTTAGAACTGATAAAACTCTGTGTCACCAATAATGCCTTCTTCTTCGGTGAAGAATTTTATTTGCAGTTTTGGTATGGGAATGGGGTCCCCTTTATCCCCAATACTGAGTTTGCTGCCTACAAATGTTGAGGAATTCAAAACAAATGGTCACTGGGTTATACCCTAAGACCATTAAATGGTTCTCCACAATTCCAGTTGACAGCCCATGAGCAGAACAATGAACTTGTGAAGGGGTCTGGTGGTGCCATCAGACTAACAGAGAACCCATCTGCATTCAGGAAATGGATGACAGCTAGTCCAGAAGAAGCAAGATTTCTGAAGGAATATGAGACCAAATATTTTATGATGATGACAATCAGCAACATCATGAAGAGGGAACATCTGCTCAGAAAACCTTCAAACAGCAAACCTTGGCCCTGGTAGAAGCCATCACTGATATGGGCAATCCATTTACCAAAGAAGGTCCAGAACTACTGACTCTAGATACACATAACGTGATGGATGAGTCTGTCATCAACACAGTCTGTACCATAGAGGCACTAGGGAAAGATCAATACATCAAGTACCACAAAGCTGTATTGGTAGACTGCACACAGTCCATCCATAAGCCAATTAAAAAACTCTCTGCCACTCTTCAGGTCACCAGCACACAAGGATCAGAGCAAGCAAGCAGAAGAAATCTCTGCTGAAGCATGATGCGAGTCTTTTCTCCCAGCTGTGTATCGTAATGTGCCACAGAGATTGCAACATGGATACCTTCTTCTCACATGAGAATCACCCATATGGCCCCACACCCGTCTCTTTCTGATAGAGGGAAGCTACATCAGGGTAAGAAATCTGATTTCATCACATGCCTAGAACAGGATAACCAGGCTGAGCACCCAGGTTCCTTCAATGTAAAGGTCTTAAGATGGTGTTGCTGCCTCAAAACATTCAATGACTACACCAGCAATTTCTTCATTCCATACATCACAAATCAGTTGGAGACTTCTAAGAGAATTGATAATGTCTAGGACACATACCTCAATAACAGCATTAAGACATCCATGAGGGAGAAAAGGGGCAAAGGCACTCAGAGGAAGGTGGATGCTAAAAACAAAATTCCTGGAAACTTGCAAGAATTCCTCTGTGATCCCACTAACAAGCAGGAATTTTTTGCATTTCTGTCTGACAGAGTTGCAAACATGAATGTCCCTGCTGGTAAAGAAGTTTTCATAACATCTGGACAAGATGTAAAGGGATCAGGTCATACCATGCCACTATGTGATCATGAGGAAGCAGATATTACTACTAGGATAGTCATTCATCTACAAGATGCATTAGCACGTGGCTGCACTACATGTCTGGTTCATACTGTGGACACTGATGTTATTGTCATCCTAATTGGGATGTATCATCACTTACTGAACATATGTCCCACTGCAAATATATGGGTAGTTCTGGGTACTGGAAAGACTTTCACCTATCTACACATTAATCATGTATCTCAAACTCTTGGAGGACAAAAATGCCTGGCAATGGCTGCTTTTCAGTTTCACAGGATGTGACACTGTCTCAACATTCTTTGTACGAGGGAAGAAAATGGCATGGCAGTCTTATCCTGAGGTAACACAAGCCTTCTCCTCCATGGTAACAAATCCCTTCAGAAAACTGGATATGGATGACAGCACCTTCAAACTTATTGAACAGTACACTGTGGTCCTCTATGACAAGACCAGTAGCCTAGATTCTGTCAATGAAGCATAAAAAGACATCTGTCAAAAAAGAAGACAATGAAACACCCCCCATCTCAAGATGCTTTGGTGCAACACACGAAGTGTATGCTGCATACCAATTGGGATATGAACTACAAGTCACCAGGTTCAGCAGCAAGCCCCTACTCCGGAGGAATGGGGATGGACAAGAGAAGGATACACAGTGGATACCCGTATGAACAGCATTACCAATGGCATCAAAAGCTTGCAGTGAGCTGGTAAAATGTAGATGCAAAAGCACAGGTGGCTGCACCAGTAGATGTTCATGCAAGAAGGCTGGCTGGAAATATACAGAACTTTGCAGCTGCAAATGTGACAAATGAGTTCATTGCATATTCACTGAAAACCTGTGACTGAATAATGCAATGGAACTGAGCCTATATACATTTTAGAAAATTTAGGCAATAATCTGTGAACAAATTGTGTGTATGCCAAATGTTGTTTTGTTTGACTTGTATAACATGTATATTGTGTTTATAAAAATATATGGAACCATAAATAGAAGGTAGCTCATTTTTGTAGGTCAAATTTCAAAACAATCAATTTTATCCACACTAACTAAAATGTACCCAACATAAACAATGGCAATATTCCATTAATTTTATCATCATCCAAAGATTGTCTTCAAACAACATACTCAGCACTTTTGTCTAATAGGCTAAAAAAAATTAGTTTCTGTATCAAAAGAGGTTGAAAAACTATGATTTAATGGCTCCTATTAAAATTTCATTGTTTATGGTCTACTGGCGCCACATACAAATTTTGCTGCTTTGGTCCAGTCATTCCCCTTCTGTCAAAAATTTTATGCTAAGCTACCTGACTATATAATATATCAATGAACTAGTGAAATGACCCAAGAAAATTACAAGTCATCAAGAGTAGTAAAGATTGCACCTTTGTAGTTTTAGAATTCAAGGAATGTCTGTGCACAATGTGTTGGGATTACTAAGATGGCTTTTTAAGCAAGGTTTGAAACTAGAATGGGATGGTACTTGTTTGATTAAAGTAGGAAAGCAGAACCAACACTTGCCATTATTGAAGATTCCTACACTTTTCTTAGCTTGGTCCTGTGCTATTATTAGCCTCACACCTCACTACATCAAATTTCAGTATTCCTCTTTTCAGCCATCTTCATGATTTATCTTTATCCATGTACTGTTTGCTTATTTCCTCCACATATTTTCCTGCTCTGGCACTGTTTCTTCAGTTAATTGCTGCTCCTCTTTCTTGCAATAGTTATTGTTGGTATTATCTCATTCCTGGTTTTCAGTAAGGCTGCTATTTGTGAAGTTCTTTGTCAGCTATGTTAAATAGGTCTGTTGTGATAGATTTCTTTCATGGTGTTCAAGCACCAGCTCAGTTTTATTGTTCCTAGAGCTCTTTGGGTACTGTACTATAAGAGGTGTTTATTTCAATCATGCTCTGGCCCCACTAGACTTCTTCGCATATACCTTCTGCTCAGGCATTGGTTTTTATATATCATTTTACTAATAGCAAGGATTTTTTTAATTTTGGTATCTAGTTTATTAAATTCTCCTCGAGGACAGTTTTTAATGCCAAAACTGCACTGTACAATTGGCATAGCAAATTGTTTTACTGCTGTTATTTTGTTTTTATTTGGCACTTCAGATTTGCAGATCATCTTTAATCAAGTGATATATTCTTTACGAACATTCTCTCTCATTTTTAAATGATTGAAGTTTCCCCATTTCTTCCACTCTTATATAAATGCAAAAAAAAACACTTTTTTCTATGTGAAGGTCAAAATATGATGATAAAAATCCACTCTAATAGACAGAGTTTATTTCCACAACAGTTTCAATGCCCACTGGCATCCTCTTTGGATGGATACAGAAAAATGAATGAACCAAAAAACAAGAGCGAAAACAATCCAGGGACCATTAAGAAATTCACACCTAGGTTAGATCCCATTCTCCCGACACTGGAAGGGCATTTTTATTAAAGGGACCCACTTATAAGTACATTCGCACAAATTTAAAACTTTCTTCTTGTTCTATACATACAGATTCTATTATTTTTTACATAATTACTACATTTATTATTAAATTTATTACATTTAATATTGCATTATTATTTATTACAGAAATTATAAATTTATTACTACATTGATTATTACATTATTGTTTATTATACAGAAATTATAAACCGAAGAATGAATGAAGGCGGCGAGAAGGAAACAATCCAGAGACCATTAAGAAATTCGCACCTTTAGGGAGATTCTTGGTCAAAAAATCCCTTACAGAGTCAGGTGAATGGGTTCTAACCTAAGCGTGAATTTCTTAAAGGTCTCTGGATTGTTTCCTTACTCACTTTTGGTTCATTTGGGTTTTTTTTTTTTTGGTAAAATGTAAATGGAATAATAAACATAAATGTAATAATGGAAGTAATAAATGTGGAAATAAATATAAATGCAATAAATATAATAATAAAGGTAATAAAATAAATGTAATAATTAGTGTAAAGGTAATAATAATAAATGTTAAAAAGTGTAAATGCAATAATAAATGCAGTAATTGTCAAAATAATAAAATATGTATGTACAGAACAAGAAGATAGTTTTAAATTTGTGTGAATGTGCTTATAAGCAGGTCCCTTTAATAAAAATGCCCTTCCAGTGTCGGGAGAATGGGATCATGGGATCTAACCTCGGTGTGAATTTCTTAATGGTCCCTGGATTGTTTTCCCTCTTGTTTTTGGTTCATTCATATTTCTGTATCCACCCAAAGAGGATGCCAGTGGGCATCAAAACTGTTGTGGAAATGAACTCTGTCTATTAGAGTGGGTTTTTATCATCATATTCCACTCCTAGATATTTGTAGCCATAGGCGTATGAGGCAGGGGGTCTATGGGGGCTTTAATATGTTACTCATACTCTAACCTTTGTGTCATTTTATGCTACACAGAGTGCTTATGCAGAAATCAGGGCACCCTGAAAATTTTCAGGGTAAATTTTTTCCACCCCCCAGTAAAATGCCATCCCATACACCTATGTTTGTAGCTGGCATCTCTTTCTAGATCTTCTATTTCAACCCCCTCTGCAAGTTCTATTTTGTCAGTCCTTGTCACTTTCCCATTATGCAGAATATATTTTGTACATTTGTCGAGGCAAAATCTAATTTTTTTGTCATTTGAGTAGTTGTGGATCATTGTTAGGTGTTACAGACCCCTTTCATTCTCAGCAAATATTTTAAGGTCATACATGAACAAAAGATAGTTTGTTTTGGAAGAGTCCTTTCGTCTGGACTCGTTTACAATACTTGTTTTAATAATTTGCAGAGTGGTTCTAGTGTGAGGAAGAAAAGTGGCAATAGGTTGTCCCCTTCATAAATGCTGCTTAATTTTTGCATCTTGTATTTCCAACTGACCTTCATTATTTTGGGTATGATGTTAGTTCTCCAGTTTTCCATCTGGTCCTGCATGAGTGCAATTATTATGGTCTATATTGTATTTTTCATGCACTCAATGAGCCATGAGTGAGGGACACTCCTTAAAGAATGCATTTGAATGATCATGGAAATTAGCATCAGATAATACCCTTACTGTTCATTTTTGGATAATAAAAGTCCTGTTAAAATGATGTCAGCTGAACTTCCACACATAAGGATGCAATACATTACACAAGGAAGAACAAGAGGATGATAGACTTCATAAAACCTATTTAGGGTAGTACTTTTTGTGTATATTTAAACATTATGGCAATACTACTAGATATCATTTTTGGAGATATGATTTATATGGTGATCATTCCACAGCAAATTCTTTTCTAGCATTATACCAAGAAATACACATTTCATTTGTTAGCAAAAATCATGAAATTTGTTTTATTGGTACTGTATTTATAAAGCTTATTAGAGGTCCACCATTTCATAACTTTTATAAATTCTGTTTTAAATATGTCCTGAGCTGTATTAACATCTTTGCAAAGGAGACAGAGAGTAGTATCATCCACAAATATTATGATGGTTGGTTGATGGGATTGTTTAATCTCCTTCACAATATCCAAGATAATATGGTGGAAGGGATCTACAGCTTACTACATAATTGGGAGGTAGCAGACCCAATGTCACTTAACTCTGCTGATCAAATGAAAGTGCTGTTACAATATTGGCCATGATGTACTCGTATCTTGCAAACATTACAAAGTTAAGTACATCAGAAAAGCATTGAAAGTTGTATATAAAAAAATAACATGCGGAAATTTGTAAAACAGAAATTTATATGCAAGAACATTTATATGACTGGAAATTTATACACCTGACATTTGTACAACAGTAATTTATACATTATATGCAAGAAATTCATGATCAGTTAAAATAAATTTTATTCACGAAAAATGACACATTTTGTGCACTAGAGCAATAGCCTCATCACCTATCTTACTTATCTTAATTGCCTCTTAATGGTGGACAATTCTTGGAAACAATATTAGCACCCTTCCTAATAGCATATTTCTAATAAAATTTTATTTAAAAGTTAATGGTTTCATTACTCATGCAAATACCTGTACAAGGGTAGTTAGAGGCATAAGAATATTTGGTGATAGTGTAAAATTAGGGGAAACTGGAAAATTTGGGGGAAAATGGAAAATGGAAAATGTTTTTCTAAGAATTTTTTAGAATATAAAAATATGCTTGTGGAAAATATATATTTTTTATTTTTGGTTTTTAATTAAATTTTTACCATTTTTTAAAAAATACTTCCCACCTTTTTTACACTTCAATTTTTCCCCAAATTTTTGCATTTTCCCCCAATTTTACACTTTAGCCAAATATTTTCATTTGGTTTTAGTTTCATCTTATTTGCCAGCAAGTGCACATATATCTAGAAAGAGATCTAATCATCAGTTTACAGTTTATAATTTCTCCAAACCCTTAATATGGAAGTGCAATTTGTGTGGAGTTCTAAAAACAAGAGAAAATTGTGTTTAAATGGTTTTTTATATGTGAAAGATAAAGAGCGGAGCGAGAAAATTTTTTGGAGATGCGAGAATTTCATTACAACATCTTGCAAATGTTGTGTAACTACTACAAACAATATAGTGACTAAACAGGTGAACATAATCATGGTGGTAATATTGCAAAAGTTGAAGTGGATAAAATATTGGGAAAAATAAGAGATGATGCTAAAAATACCTGGGATTCTGCTCATTACATTGTATCCAGTGCATTGTTGAATATTAATAATGCTGTAAGTGCAAAACTGCCTAGTATAGTCTATGAAATGGACAATAAGAAACATTAGGAAGAAACATATTCCTGGTCCAGTGCTTCCAAACCACTGATGGGATATAGTGTTTCCGGAAAACTATAAAATAACAGAAAACAATGAGCCCTTCATGTTGTTTGATTCTGACCCTATAGAAGATAGGATGATAATATTTTCCATGAGAAGAAATCTTCTGCTCCTAGCCAGTTCAAACCATTGGTATGCAGATGGAACTTTCAAGATGGTTCCACCCCTTTTCGAGCAACTTTACACCATCCATGGTTTACAAGGTCACATGTGTCTACCATTAGTTTATGCGTTACTTCCCAGCAAAAGTGAGCAATGTTATACTGAGCTTTTAAGTGCCTTAAAACAATTAGAACCAGCCATGAACCTGATTACATTCATGACCGATTTTGAGTGTGCAATGGTAAATGCGTTAAAAACTGAATTCCGCAGACAGTAAAACGAGGATTTTTTTTTTTCATCTCTGCCAATGCCTTTATAGGAATGTGCAATTAAGTGATCTTAAGTAAGAATATGATACTGATCCAGAATTTGCATTAAGAATTAGGATGCTGTCCGCGCTAGCATCTGGTCCTGTAGAACTTGTTGAAATTTATTTCAAAAAAATTTGTGATGAAAACATGATTCCACCTCATGCTCAAGACATTTTGGACTATTTTGAGGACACCTGGATTGGTCATCCTGACTGACATAATTGATGCTGACCTCCATGTTTTCCACTTCAATTATGGAACTGTTACGAAAGTAATACAGAGCTTACCAAAAACAAATAACTCAATCGAGGGCCGGCATCGTGGCTTTCAATACCAAATTTCTGCGGAGCATCTGAACATATGGAAATTCATAAGTGCTATCAAACGCGAACAAAATTTAAATGAACTTCATATAGAACAGTATATCAGTGGTCAGGATCCACCTGCAGGAAGAAAAAAATATCAGGATTGTGCCGAGAGACTTGCCTGTGTTGTAGGAAATTTTGAACCAAATGTCAATGAAATAGAATATTTACATGGAGTAGCTCACAATATAAGCTTCTAAAAACTAGCTCACCTATCCCGCTCAAATCTTCGAGTGGGTGGAAAAGAAAAAACCTTAAGGAAATGTTACCTGTCAAAACATGTAAAACCTGTAAAATACTTTTTTGACTTTTATAAACAATTTTATGAAAATAATAATTATACAGGGTGTTTCAAAAGTCCCTCATCATTTTTAAAATGTTATTAAAATAGCAATTACAAGAGGAACCAAATGACAATTTGGTTGCTGAGTCTACGATTCATGAGAATTTTGGTGGCATCAAACTTGGCTTCATAAGTCTACTGGAAAGTCACTGGTACACCTCAACATGGGCACCGTCTTTTTCGAAACAAGCGAGCCACCATTTTACGCATTCTTGGCCGACATTGGACATTTCGGGAGTAACAGAAGCACACGCATTCCTGATCCGTTCTTCTAGTATGGGGAAGACTCGCGGCTTGGTGGCGTACACTTTGCTCTTAATGTAGCCCCACAAAAAGAAGTCGCATGGGGTAAGATCAGGCAAGCGAGCAGCCCATTTGATGGGACCACAGCGACCAATCCACCGATCCGGGAACTGCTTATTCAGAAATGAGCAAACCTCACGCGAGTAATGAGCAGGGGCACCGTCTTGCTGGAAAATGACTTCTTGCATGTCAGCTACAGCTGACAGTTGGGGGATGCAGAACTCCTGAAGCATACGAAGGTAATTGTCTCCATTGACGTTCACGGAATTTCCATCTTGATCCCGGAAGAAGAACGGACCAATCAGCCCAGCTGAGGAGATGGCACACCAGACGACCAATTTCAGCGTGTCCCTTTCATGTTCACGGATCTCCGCAGGATTGTGAGTTCCCCAGATGCGGGTGTTGTGCCGATTGACGCAACCAGAAAGGTGGAAGAGAGCTTCGTCACTGAACCACATGTGCTCCAGGATCGATGGGTCTCTTTCGTAGTGATGCAGCAGTGTCTCACACATCTCCACCCGGCAATCGTAGTCTTGAGGTTCCAGCTTCTGAACCACCTGGATCTTGTACGGATACAGCTTGAGACCACGCCGCAAAATCCGTTGGATAGATGTCGCGCTGATGTTCAGTTCCGCAGCAGCTCGCCGAATGGACTTTCCTTGACTCTGAGTAAACGCCTCATGGACAGTTTCAACATTCTCCTCACTCCGCCCACTTCGAGGTCTTCCTGATCGTGGTTTGTCCTTTACGGATCCGATCTCCATAAACTTCCGGTGGGTGGCGACGATGGTGTTCCTATCCGGTGCATAATGCTGTCCGTAGACTGCCCGGAATCGTCGCTGCACTTCGACCACAGATTGAAAAACCTCCTGCCATGCAGCGATTTTACACCTCTGCTCTAGAGTCAGCATGGTAGCAGAAGAAAACGGAGCAAAACTTCAAATGTAGACTCAAAAAAATTCTCAACTACTGAGTAATAGGGTGCTCCAGCCGCCCCATAAAATCTTAAAATTTGGAATAAGCTGGTGAAGGTCTCTGTGGTATTGCAGTTGGGTCTAGTAAATATGCCTGTGAAGTTTGATTGAATTCCAACAAGATTTACCTTCATCGCATTAACGTTTTATGTAGGAACCTTTTTACAAAAGGCATTTTTATCGAAAAACACTAAAAATGACACATTTTTGCTTTGTAACATCTTACTATTATGATCAAAAAACCTATGGGATGGTCTTAGGTGGTGGGTAACTCAATTTTTGAGGTTTTGATTCAAATAATCTACATATTAATGATAAAAAATGCTAAAAATGAGTCAAATTCATGATTTTTTCAGGTATTTTATGCAAAGTTGAGCTCTGGATATGCATAGCTGCTGGTGTATTTGTGGATGGATAATGGATAGATCTCAACAGAAGTTCCAACAGTCAAGAATTTATTTCCAAAGAAGCAAGTGTACAAAAAAAAACTCAGACAAGGTCTTTAAAGACTACAAACTTAGACTATGTTTATGTTTTTGTATTAATACTCAAAAAGATAGATTTTCACATACATGTAAGATAAACAAAATACTGATTAACATACAAACATTATCAATAAAACAAACAGCTACCTTACCTATTCTAATTTAAGAAACCAGTTCTTAGATTCCACCTTGCGCTTTCTCTGATTTGGGAGGCGGTTGCGACAATTTTCTACAATTTGTAGTGTATTTTGCAGATTGGATTCCTTTTTGGAAGTGCCCAGGAAATCATGGCAAAGCTTAACTCCCCTCTCGGCAGCATCATTAACAACACAAAGATTTGCTACTATTTCCTTTCCATAGAGAAATGCTTCACTTGATGGCCACTCATTAACAGGCAGATTTAAGAATTCTGAATTGATGTTAAGGATTCTGAAAAATGCCCAGGAATCACTTCCAACAAATTCTGAAAGGTCATCACTTGATTCCTTTGGAACTTCTGGAAATTTTGGCTTGCCAAACCCAGACCCATCTCTTTTAACGCATGAAGCCAGGTGTTCAACTCCAAGAAGCTTCTTTGCTATTTTCTCCTTCACTGCATCACTGAGAGAGCTGCTGAATAAAGAAAGTGGCACCAATTCCTCTGTGAGATACCACATATGTAAACCAATTGCCTTGAGTGCAGCTCCTGCAATTGTTGGATTAACTTTCCTGTAGTCTAGAAAGGAATTGATTAGACTGAGATCATTCATTGGTGCAGCTGAAGACACTGGGGCAGCAATCCACCATGGGATGTAGCAATACACGACAAACTGTACGTACTGCATAAGTTTGGGTAATTGTCCTTTAGCTAGTATGGTCCCAGTTAGCAGCTCAGCAATTTGATCACAAAGAAGTACTATTTTGATGGAGTAAAGAATTTTTGCCATCCAACAGGCTTTATGAAGAGCTCCTGGCCTTTGAAACCCAGTAAAGTTATCTGGCACAGCATTGAGGTAGACCAAGATAAGTTGCACCAGTTCTTTGTAGTCCCCTCGAGCAAAGTCTGACTTGAGAGCTTCCTGACACAAAGCAATGATGGCAGTTCTCTGCTCAGCCAGATCCTCTGGAATGTCAGGGATGGACAGATTCTCTAGGTTGCGGTAAGACAACTTCTCAAAATGTTCCTTGAATCGTATGAAAAGGGAAATGTCTGGGCTCTTTGAGACCTCAATTTTCAAGGCATCCCATGTATGGACAAGAAACCTTTCTCCAATGTGGTGCCTGCATGCTAACCACAACAACTCATGCTTGAGAGACTCCTGAATACTAATGCAGGCAGCTGTTATTGCACCTGTGTTTGAGGATGTTGTGTCAAAGACCATCGCAGCAACATTATCTTTGCAGTTCCAGACCTCGTTCTTCTATGGTGGCATTAGCAATTTTTGGCCCTGATAGTCTGTCAGTCTTGTGTTGCAAGGGTGGAACACCTAGCAATTTTACACCTCCAACTCCAGACACAAGTATGGGAAGCCTCTCCTCCTGTGCAGACTCATTTCCAAGAGTGTCCATCAATTTGCCATCCCAATGGATGGTTGCCACAAGAGGTGGCTTCCATGATGCTCTGATTTTCTGTGTAATACTATTGACAGCTTCCACACGATAATTATAAGCAGATCTGTAACTCACATTTACTTTTGATGGATCACCAGCTGTAGCCTTAATAAGGGAAAAAGTGATCTGTGCTAAAGCAGCTGAGGAAACATTGTTTCTAACTGCAGTTTCAACCACTTCTGACGATTTAAGAACATCATGAGGCCAAAATGCAGAGGAGCTGGTTTTCACTAAACGCTTATGTGATCATTTTGGCATTACTTCAGGCTCAAAGGAGGCATCAGCTGATTTGACCATTTCTGCTTCCTCATCATCTGACACATCACAATCTGAGGAAATCTTCTCCACTGATGATGTCTGATCTCTTCTCCTCTTTCTCTGATCGCACAGCAGCCTGTTCAGCCCTCTCTTGGCGCTTAATTTCTATCTGAGCACAAACTTTGTCCTTTCCTCCATAGGTAAAAGTCCTGTCTGTCATTATATTTCTCAGAAATGCTATGTCATACTCAATAATTTTCTTTTCATTCTCTGCCTTACCCTTCTTGCTTTCAACCATCCTTTTCTCTGCATTACCTGGATAGAATGGCATAGTTTTATGAAGTTTGTCCTGGAAAGCTGCAATCTTAGGACTTTTTGATCGCCTTTCAGGAGGAATCTTCATGCAGCCAATATAGTCCTTGTTGTGGAACTCCTCAATTCTCTCAGCCATGGTAATCTCATGAATTGTTGGGATGCATGCTTTCAAATAGTGAGGAAGAATCTCGCTCACCACATACTTCGATGCCATGCGTGCCAATTTCATGTTTTTGGAAGCATCTTGCCTTCTAAGTTCATCAACTTTAGCCAAGTAGCAGAGTAGCACCTGATTGTATGTGGGTAACTTTGAACCAGTAATTTTCAGATGCTCTTCTCCTGGACTTTCTATTAAAACATCAAGCCGGGAGTCTGAGCTTCTGGTCGCCATTCTTTAAAACTTTCTTATTGTATGAACTTATCTATCTGAAAAGAGAAAAATAAGTGAAAAATAAGATTATTATAGTTATTAGTTAAATTAGCAACTGACACATATACAACAACAAAGCACATAAAAAATAAGTGAAAAATAAGATTATTACAGTTATTAGTTAAATTAGCAACTGACACATATACAACAACATAAAGCACATAAAGTAGGGTGCTCCAGTTGCCCCAATGTCACCAAATATTGCTGAAGGTCCCTGTGGTATTGCAGTTGGGTCTAATGAAATTAACCAGTTCCAACTGGTTTGGATCAGCTGATCATACTTGTAGATGACCTTCAGCAAAAACTTAATATTTCGCAAAAGGGTTCCTTCATAAATAGTGTTTGTGATGAAGGTAAATCTTGTTGGAAATGAGCCAAACTTCAGGGACATGTTCATTAGACCCAACTGCAATACCACAGGGACCTTCAGCAATATTTGGTGACATTGGGGCAACTGGAGCACCCTACTGAGTAAGAGTTTACCACAAGATGAACGTCATTGGTCGATTAGCTGCAAAGAAAATTGAAAATCAAATTAGTGAGGGACTTTTGAAACACCCGGTATTTACCATATTTTTCAGTGTATAAGACACTTTTTTCCAAAAAAAGTGCTCTCAAAATCACCCTGCATCCTATACACCGAAGGTCATAATATTACCTTTATATGGGCTAGAAGAACTGATGCATTTTTACAAAAATTCATCATCTCTTAGTCCCTCCTGACTGTGTATTGGTTTGGCCAAGTTTACACTAAGTTTCTACTCTTCCCAACCCACTGATAACAAGAAAAACAGTACGTATTGCATAATGATTTACTTTTATGTTTCATAACATACAGTATAGTCTCCCATATACTTAATGCTATTTTCTTATAATGAGTATGGGTGAAAGAAAATGTATCACCATACTTTTGATGGAGGGCTTTAACAAAAGTCAGCCTCACTGGTAGAAAATTACAGACATTTTCTGACAACTAAGCAGTTGGTCATAATTTTTTTCTTGAAAAAAGGCCTTGAAAATAGGTGTGTGTCTTATACACCAAAAAATATGGTAATCATTTTACGCTTCTATTTGCACATGTATTTTCTGTAAATATATAGACAATAAAAATTTGTATTCTTTCCTTATATTTACCCTTTATTAAAGATAATGCCATCTTTGTTTATAAATATCTATACAGGGTGTCCCAAAAAACTGATTTAAAAAAAATTTTCACCTTAATTAAATGGTCCTTAAATTTTGTTAAACACAAATGTCAAAATCACACACACCAGTTTTTTTCAAGATGGCGGATATAAATAAATATGTAAATTCGATTAATTTCACCTGTGGCAGTAAAAGTGTTAAAGAACTGATCTTTACTAAGATGGCAGAGCCTAAAAATTTTTTTTTTAAAAATGGTAAATTTTAAGATTGATCTAAACAACAAATCAGCAATTTTTACATTTTTTGATTTATGGGGCATTCCAGGACAAATCACCCAAAAATTAAAAAATTTGTCACCACTCCGACCTGGATTTTAATGAAAATTGACATATGGGGTTCTTCCGGGTGCTGATTTCACTGGTTCAAATAAAAAAGTTCTATGACCCATAGTTTTTGAGATATGGGCCCCCACTTTACCACCTAACTTTAATGGGCAATAACTCCCAAACATCTTGTTGTAGACCTATAAAACTATACATTTTTAGAATCAGCATAGAGAGATCTATTAAATGATGATACCACATTCAAATTTTCCCCCCTTTTTTATTTTTATTTTTGACCCCACCCCCCTAGACAGTGAAATCCAAAAAAAAATTTTATTTACTAAACTTCCATTAATTGTTAAAAGATACAAACAATAAAAAATGTGGGTATCAAATTGCAAGATATTTTAAAAATTATTGAAAAAATATATAGTGCTACTATAGCGTGATTCCTACTGGTGACAAGTTCCTACCAACCAAAATAACCAACCAAACCACCAAAGGTTAGAAACTGAGATTACTTCAGTATTAAATTAAATTTTAAACTATTAAATTAAAACTTCTCAGTGACAAAGGTTAGAAACCGAAGTGACTTCAGTATTAAGTTAAGTTTTAGTCCCTTCAACGATGTTGATTCGTGATTTTTACAGCACAGTGATCCAAAGTGAAGAAACAGCGACTAAGTTCTTGCGGAACCTGGACCTTGCCTCAAGTGTGACGGGCTAATGATGGCCACAACTAAAAAAGTCCGGGGAAAGGATCTGCCTGTGTGGAGATGCAGAAGGAAAGGCTGTCAGGCTGTTCGGTCTGCTCGCACTGGCAACGACTTTTAAACATATACAGATGCGAATGGAAAGTTGAATAGCAACTTTAGTCTCTGTCAAATTCTGGAACTTCTCTTTTTATGGAGCGCCGGAATGCCTTTGGAAATGGTGACACAATTGACAGGAAGGTCTGCAAACACGGTGGTCGATTGGTAGAATTATTGCCGTGAAGTCTGCTTTGCGATAGTTTCCATTACTCGTAGAGGACAGATGACAGGAACCTTAGATGAACCAATTCAGATAGATGAAGCTAGATTTGCTGGTGCCGCAAGTACAATCGGGGACGCATTTTGTGAGGAGATGAACCAGCAGAAGATGAAGATCTTGAACCGGTGGAAAACAACCGGAACCATGGTGGCCAAATTGATGGTTCTTGGGTTTTTGGTTTAATCAAAGGAAGAGATGTAAGATATTTTTACGTTTCCAAACGAGATTCAGCAACTCTTCTTCCTATAATTCAGAGGGAAGTGGCAGTGGGATCAACTATTCATTCTGACGAATGGCCAGCGTATCGGAGGCTTCCCCAGCTTGGGTTCCAACACTCCATGGTGAATCATCAATGGAATTATGTGGATCCAATCACTGGAGCTCATACGCAAAGTATTGAAAGGTCCTGGCTGGATAGCAAAATTGAAATATTGAAAAAGGAACATGGCGTGCCACACAACCACCTACACAATCACCTCTACGAATATTGTTGGAAAATTTCAAAAGGACCAAAAGCTGATTTGTTCTTGGCCATACTTGAAGACATTTGTCAGACTTTCATCCAATAAATTGACTTCATTTTGACTAATTTTTTTTGCTGCTTAAATTTTTAATTGAAACTTTTTTAAATAAATAAAATTGAATAATAAATAGCATTTTATATTTATTATATTTTCATTTATACCTTGGATAGGAATCACACTCTACAGTACTGTAGTTTCGAACCAAAACGGGTAGGAATCACCCTATAGTATCGAAGTCACCAGTAGGAATCACACTATAGTAGCACCAAAATATCTATCCCCCATGTCAAGATAATGAGGGATATATTGCAGGGAAATAGCTTGTCACCCTTGCTATTCTCTCTCATTCTGGACCCCCCCCCCCCCCCCAAGTGAGTTACTCAGCAAGAGTAACAAGGGCTACAACCTCAGTCAAACTAGGCAAAGAAATCCAGATAGCATTTTGAACTATCTAACTGTTATGGGTAATCTGAAATTATATGTAGACTGTGACCAAAACCTAGAATATCTATTACAGGTTGTACATGCTTTCTCCAGTGACAAAAATGAAGTTTGGATTAGACAAGTGTGCTAAAAGTACACTCTGGACTTTGGAGAGGTAAGAAAATAAAAAACTCATAACATCAATTTATGAAGAGACAGATTAAGGACTTGGAAGAGGATAGTACCTATAAATATCTTGGAAAAGAAGAGAATGGTAATATAGAACAATTGACAAATGTGAGAGAGAATCAGTGAAGAGTATGTGTGAAGAAGACTGAAAAAGATCTGCATGATCCAACTTGCATCAAAGAATAAAATAACAGTTATAAATCAACTCACCATCCATGTTATTAATTATGGTATAGGGATAATATGCTGGCCACATCAGAAATGAACAAACTAGATGTTAAAACCAAGAAAATCCTGACTAAATAGAACAACATATCAGAATCAGTCTCCCCTCACATTGTACCTACCAAGGAAATTAGAAGGGATGGGATTAACTGAGGTTAACCAGCTGCACCAATCATCATCCATCAGCATTTGGCAGTATCTGAGGAGCTCTTCTAACCCTGTAATAGTTTTGGTTCATGAACACCATGAATATGGGTGACATGCCAGTGATAAATTAAATTAAAAAAAAAATTAGACTAACACAAACTTAGATGTAGCTTGTAACGTAAACTAACCCACTTTGTTATACTCTCTATACTTTTTTCTTCTTTTCTCATCCTCTCTTTACTTGCATGTCTGTAGTTTGCACGGTATGAGTGTTTCTTTGAGTTAAGACTGTGTTTACATGGTTTGTAAACATTCTTATTTTACTTCTTTTCGTCTTCACCCCTTTCCTATTCTCTTTGACTATTTTTCTGACTTGTCAGCAGTGGCCAGCAGATGATGATGATGGAGAGTCTTTCTCTCTTTTTCTGAACGAATGTTAACCAACAAATGATAGGTTTTGCTACTTAACCCCTTATTCTTTTCTTTTAACCCCCTACTCTCTTCTTTCTCTCAGGCTAACCTTAGAGTGGATCTTAGGGTCTTTGTTAGCCTTAGCTTGTGTAGATAATGATGGTGTAATGCCATAATCTGCTTCACCCAGAAACTTGGGACCTTATCTAGGCCAGGTTTTTTTGACATTGGAGAACTTTGCCAATTTCTTACCTTATCTTCCATCATAAGCAACTCTTCCATTTCTGGTTTACCTTCATTTACTTTCCTGATGGTCTCTATCCACTATCTTGTCAGCATCCTGGTTCTGCTGTTCTGCAGTTTCAAAGAGGGGCTTCCAGTATTACTCCAACTGGATATCCATCCATTCATTATCTGGGTAGCATCTAGAACTTTCAAATTTCAAATCTGCCTTCAGTCTGTTCTCTGAATACTATACTGGATGGTTGTCTTGCATTGCTCTGGTTATTATTTGGTGAAATAATTGATTAAAATTATTTACATTGGCCTCTAAGTGTTCTAATAGTGATTAGTGGTTTATTTATTATTTGATATTAATTTTATATGTCTGAAAATTTATACCATGTTTTATATCAAGGCTAAAAATATGTTAGAAAGTAATTTTTCAACTATTGAAGCCACTTTATACTTAAGAAATGGGGACCTATAACATAACCTTCATTTATACACTGGGTCTAAGGAAAATCATTATTTGTTATCCATCACATTTTCAAGGAACCAATTGACAACAGATATTAGAAATCAACTGTACTATACTTTCTCTTATGAAATTTTGGTAAAAGCTTCTAGGATTAGATGAGAATTGTTTGTTATGGTTTTTCATGTCTACCTGCTTAGGTTTGTTCCTGATTCTATTAGCTATGGCTAGGATTTTTCCCTCCAATTCCATGCCTTGTCATGCAGTTGATTGTCTCCTAGGTTATATTTTCTTTATTTTCCCTATTTGATTTTTTGTTTTCCTTGTCATAGGGGTGCTTGGAAATATTGTTTTATTTAGTTCAGTTCACACCTGGCTTGTATAAGTTGTGTGGTTAATTCAGTTTTCCAGGGAGGGGAGTTTTGGTTTACACTTACATTTGGTTTAAAATTTGGAACAAGCATGTTTTGCTTATATGTATATATATATATATATATATATATATATAAATGTAGGAAGGAGGGGCTAAGGGCGAGCACCCACAAAAGTGACCCCTCCAAAGAAGACAGTCAAAAACAAGGTCTCCAAGGTTCAATGATATTTTTTTTTTTTTAAACAAATTTTGAAAAGATTGTGTAGTGTGTAAGATGCATGTATGTGTAGTGAAGAATAGAGGGAGACGTGTGTTTTTCGATTTTAGGAAATTTGTATGCCAACATTTGTATGATGGAAATTTATACACCAGCAATTGTACACCAGTACATTTATATGACTGGAAATTTATACACCAAGCATTTGTATGACAGTAATTTATACGTTATACGCAAGAAATACATGATCAGTTATTAAATAAATTTTATTCATGAAAAATGATACATTTTGTGCATTATAGCAATAAAGTAATAAAACAATTTGAGACCCATCATAATTATGACAAACTAATGTTGAGCAGTATGTCTCAAAATTATTTATGTATTGTATCGATAGATATTAATTAAATTATGTATTATGTATGCACCAATAATTCAATTTTCAATATATGCTGGTAATTTCTTTTTTAAACGCATTTTGATTTTTAGTAAATAATGATAAAAAATGACGTAAAAATTGGCTGATTTGTTGTTTAGATCAATCTTAAATTTTACCATTTTTAAAAAAAATTTTAGGCTCTGCCATCTTAGTAAGGATCAGTTCTTTAACACTTTTACTGCCACAGGTGCAATTAATTGAATTTACATATTTATATCCACCATCTTGAAAAAACTGATATGCGTGATTTTGACATTTGTGTTTAATTAAATGGTCCTTAAATTTTGTTAAGGTGAAAAAAAAATTTAAATCAGTTTTTTGGGATACCCTGTATAGATATTTATAAACAAAGATGACATTATCTTTAGTAAAAGTTAAAAATATAAGGAAAGAACAAATTTTTATTGTCTATATATTTACAGAAAATACATATACGCAAATAGAAGCGTAAAATATTAAATATAATTATTGTTTTCAGAAAATTATTTATAAAAGTCAAAAAAGTATTTTATAGGTTTTACATGTTTTGACAGGTAACATTTCCGTAAGGTTTTTTTCTTCTCCACCCGTTCGAAGAGCAGGATAGGTGAGGTAGTTTCTAGAAGCTTATATTGTGAGCTACTCCACGTAAATATTCTATTTCATTGACATTCAGTTCAAAATTTCCTACAACATGGGCAAGTCTTGGCACAATCCTTATATTTTTTCTTCCTGCAGGTGGATCCTGACCACTGATATACTGTTCTATGCGATGTTCATTTAAACTTTGTTCACATTTCATAGCACTTATAAATTTCCATATGTTCAGATGCTCCGCAGAAATTTGGTATTGAAAGCCACAATGCCAGCCCTCGATTGAGTTATTTGTTTTTGGTAAGCTCTGTATAACTGTTTCGTAACAGTTCCATAACTGAAGTGGAAAATGTGGAGGTCAGCGTCAATTATGTCAGTCAGGACAACTAATCCAGGTGTCCTCAAAATAGTCCAAAATGTCTTGAGCATGAGGTGGAATCATGTTTTCATCACAAATTGTTGAAATAAATTTCAACAAATTCTACAGGAACAAATGCTAGCATGGACAGCATCCTAATTCTTAATGCAAATTCTGGATCAGTATCATATTCTCACTTAAGATCATTTAACTGCACATTCCTATAAAGGCATTGGCAGAAATGAAAAAAAATCCTCATTTTACTGTCTGCGGGAATTCAGCATTTAACGCATTTACCATCGCACACTCAAAATCAGTCATGGATGTAATCAGGTTCATGGCTGGTTCTAATTGTTTTAAGGCACTTAAAAGCTCGGTATAACATTGCTCACTTTTGCTGGGAAGTAATGCGTAAACTAATGGTAGACACACGTGACCTTGTAAACCATGGATGGTGTAAAGTTCCTCGAAAAGGGGTGGAACTGGACCATCTTGAAAGTTCCATCTGCATACCAATGGTTCAAACTGGCTCAGAGCAGAAGATTTCTTCTTGTGGAAAATATTACCATCCTCTCTTCTATAGGGCCAGAATCAAACAACATGAAGGGCTCATTGTTTTCTGTTATTTTATAGTTTTCCGGAAACACTATATCCCATCGGTGGTTTGGAAGTGCTGGACCAGGAATATGTTTCTTCCTGATGTTTCTTATTGTCTGTTTCATAGACTCTATACTAGGCAGTTTTGCACTTACAGCATTATTAATATTCAACAATGCACTGGATACAATGTAATGAGCAGAATCCCATGTATTTTTGGCATCTTCTCTTATTTTTCCCAATATTTCATCCGCTTCAACTTTTGCAGCATTACCACCATGATTATGTTTACCTAACTGTTTAGTCACTATATTGTTTGTAGTAGTTACATGACACTTGCAAAATATAATGAAATTCTCGCATCTCCAAAAAATTTTCTCATTCCACTCTTTATCTTTCACATATCTGATGATTAGATCTCTTTCTGGATATATGTGCACTTGCTGGCAAATAAGATGAAACTAAAACCAAATGAAAATATTTGGCTAAAGTGTAAAATTGGGGGAAAACAGAAAATTTGGGGGAACATGCAAAAATTAGGGGAAAAATAATTTAAAGACAAAAAAATTGAAGTGTAAAAAAGGTGGAAAGTATTTTTTAAAAAAATGGTAAAAATTTAATTAAAAACCAAAAATCCAAAAATAAAAAATATATATTTTCCGCAAGCAAATTTTTATATTCTAAAAAATTCTTAAAAAAACTTTTTCATCAAATTTTCCAGTTTCCCCTAATTTTACACCATCACCAAATATTCTTATGCCTCTAACTACCCTTGTACAGGTATTTGCATGAGTAATGAAACCATAAAACCATTAACTTTTAAATAAAATTTTATTAGAAACATGCTGTTAGAAAGGGTGCTAATATTGTTTCCAAGAATTGTCCACCATTAAGAGGCAATTAAGATAAGTAAGATAGGCGATGAGGCTATTGCTATAGTGCACAAAATGTTTCGTGAATAAATTTATTTTATTAACTGATCATGAATTTCTTGCATATAACATATAAATTACCATTGTACAAATGTCAGGCAAATAAATTTCCAGTTGTATAAATGTTCTGGTGTACAATTGCTGGTGTATAAATTTCCGTTATACAAATGTTGGCATACAAATTTCTGCACACACTGTTTTTCAGAGCATGCTGGACTGCTCACAGGGTAGATGAGACACAGAAAAAGATCAGCTAAGGAGGACAGTGACAGGAGAAACCAGAGTTCCAGCACTCCCCAACTCATGCCTAACATCCACCCCGGAGTACTTCCCTGGTGAATTGGTGTCTACAATCTCCTCCTATGATATAGGCCAGCAGCATATTTATTTAAGTTCAATGAGATATGTGTTGGCTGAGACTAATCTATTAATTGCTACATTAACTCTATGTAATAGTTGTTTAAATTGTCTATTTTTACTAAATTTAATCAATTGTGGCCAGTTTTCCATACCCATGGTTTTAACTATTTCAGTTAGGTTTGCTAATTCCTTTTCTGTTTCTATTTGTTTTAAATCTATGTCCTCATGTTGTGGTGATGAAGAAGAAGCCTGATTTGGTGGGGAAGGTAATGGTGAGTCAGAGGATCCAGGTGAACTGAATTCCTATCCATATGAATTCTTAAATGAGAATAAAGATATTTTTGTGATGCAGTGTAGGAATAAATCCCACATTTTATCCTGTGTGAATTCTTAAATGAGACTGTAAATTGGATTTTCTTGACGAGGTGTAAGAACAAATGCTGCATTTAAAAGGTTTTTCTCCCGTGTGAATTCTTAAGTGAGAATAAAGATGAGACTTTTGCGATGAGGCGTAGGAACAAATCCCACATTTAAAAGGTTTTTCTCCCGTGTGAATTCTTAAATGAGATTGAAGATTAGATTTTCGCAATGCAGTATAGGAACAAATCCCACATTTAAAAGGTTTTTCTCCCATGTGAATTCTTAAATGAGATTGAAGATTTGATTTTTGTGTTGCAGTGAAGGAACAAATCCCACATTTAAAAGGTTTTTCTCCAGTGTGAATTCTTAAATGAGATTGAAGATTTGATTTTCTTGATGCAGTGTAGGGGCAAATCCCACATTTAAAAGGTTTTTCTCCCGTATGACTTCTTAAATGAGAATGAAGATGAGATTTTTGTGATGCAGTGTAGGAACAAATCCCACATTTAAAAGGTTTTTCTCCTGTGTGAATTCTTAAATGAGACTGAAGATTAGATTTTTGCAATGCAGTGTAGGAACAAATCCCACATTTAAAAGATTTTACTCCTGTGTGAATCCTTAAGTGAGTCACAAGTCTTTGTTTTGTTTTTGTTCTGTATGAACAAGCAGAACATTTAAGTATGTTTCTTTGCACAAATTTATGGTTCTCATTATTGTTTAAATGAGCTAAGTTATTGGCATGATTTGCACTGGATGCAGAGTTATTTTCTATTTGTTCATCATCAGTAAATGATTTATTTGTATCAACATTTGATCTTGCTTCTGACCCTGGCCTTGAGTGTCCCTGGAAGTAAAATGTATACTACTAATTAGTTAATCAATTACTCAAAATGGTGACCATCTTTAATCTTTATGATATTTGGCACATAGAGAACCATAATGGTGAGAACCTTATAACCTTAACTTGAGCTATGACCTTCAGTTCCTGAGATATAGGTCACACAAGTTTAACCCAACCTTCATTACCCTTTGACATTACATAGCCATAACTATCTTCCTGATTGTCCTAGAAGAATGTTGTTGGAGTCAGTTTCAGGCTCTTGAAGATATCTTTCTTTTTTATTATTATATAAAGTTCCTTGGCACCCAGGAGCTCAGTAACTACACTGGTCAACTCTGGGTGGTGGCATACTGGTTTGCTCCTAGCTGCTGGCATTGGATGGGGTTTAGTTGACTGTTTACTCAGTTTCTGTTAAGGCTCAGGTGACCCCTGAGGCACACACACTCCACATCATGGGAAAATTAGCTTTCTGTATATTACCTTTCTACAAGTTCCTGAGAAATTAAAAAAACTCATCATTTGCTGTGGTCTTTGACCTGATCCAATTCAAATTTTGATATACACTAGTCCCTTGCACAATGTCTGGGTTATGTTCCTGGAAAAGGGTGTGTTGGGCAAAACCATGTGAGCACAAACTTAATACTTCATGGAAAAAATGAAAATGGGGATGTGTGATCACTGAATACTGAATATAACAGAGAAACAATGTTTTTTGTAAGAAAAATTCAGAGAGTAAATACCTGTACATATATATGGCATAAACAAATTATAAAACAAGAGTGAATAATGATGATGAGTTTGGAGGGTGAGGGGTTAATTGTTTGAGATTGAGGGATCATCAGCATCAAACTCCATTGAAGTGGATGCTTGAGGAGAGCCAGGAGTCAAAGTGGATGTTTGAGAGGATGCAAAAATAATCTTCCTCCCACTCAGTGAAAAAAGTTGGGGGGGGGAGGGGTGTTGTTGCTTGGCCCAGCACTCATGATTAGCCCTCCACTAAAATTGTAATTAAAAAATTAATTGGAATCTTATATTTGGAGTAATTTTTTTCTATAAAACTTTACAACTTTAGAAATTTAGTATGCATACATGTACTACTTTTTTTGGAACAACTTCAAGCTAATAACTACTGTAATAATAGCTGCCAGTTCATGGAATGACTGTGGTGTTGCCAGGTTTGACAAGTGTCACCCACAGTGCATAAAAACCAACAACTTGTGTACCACAAGAATTTGTGATGTGACTCACTGAACAATACTCTTCATGAAACATGCTTAAAGAAAGTGAGCATTGCCAACTGGTATTGTTTCAACAAATCAGTACATAATTATTTAAAAAATAAATGAATGATTAAAAACATGTGTAGAGGGCATGGACAATAATAGGACAGCTTCAGGAATAGGAATACAAACAGGCTGCAAGTGCAACCAATGCAATCTTTCTCTCTGTCACTACCTAGAGGGGTGTCAACCCTAGGTTAACTGTATGGTAAGTTTTAAAAATTCCTGTGGTCTACTTGAAATGAGTTAATGGTTCACTGGTTGACCACAATCAATGTCCTGAGCACCCCTTACTTAGATACTGTAAGGAATTTAGTCTATAAGGTTTTGAAAAAAATGCATGAATCCTATAGTGTTATTATAACCATGATTGATATAAAAGTATCTTCACATATTTATTGAATTATTAGAAAAAACATCCCTATAGTCTAAGCATTGTCAGTACTACTTCTCACCAATCATTCAAATCAAAACAGGCCATAACTAAGAGGGTGGTTCTCTCCCTTCTCCTCCTCCACTTTTTTTCAGGTGACCTACATTTCCTCTTGAAATGCAAAGTTGCTGCCCAACTTTGTTTGCAGCACATATTCACTTCACATGCAACTACAAAAATTTTATATAAATTTTTCTTTTGTCCTTTACAGATTTCTGATATTGTTTATCTAGTGATTTCTAACTTGTAGAGTAGAGTTACAGCAAACACTAGTACTTTCAACAATTTGAAGGACCCAAAAGCCTGCTGAAATCCATTTGACTCTCACACAGGGAACCATTGAACAAAAGGGATTTATACTATATCAGTAGTGTGCTTTGCAAAGTACACATTACTAAACTTGTTCCTGAAAATAACTAAAACTCATGTAATAAAAAACTTGAAAGAGGCCACTTGAGTCCTCAACTTACGACATGAAAGTGGAAACAGATAATAAAACGAGTTAATGTCAGAGTCAGTCAAAGAGTGACAGTGGTTTCAGTGAAAGAACAGCATGAACTAAATCTACTTAATCAATGAACTGAACTTGTTGGGAAGTCACCACTGGTAAAACATAAGCTATCACAACAGATATAACCAAATGAAAAAGTGGGAAAGATCATTAACCAAAGCTTGATGTGGGCAGTAATGATATCAACATTCAAACACAAGAGATTTCAGAGATGGATCAAAAGGAGCAATCAACTGAAAGCAGAAGTGACAAGGTACAAATCTGACAGTCTTACCAATGACATGGCCAGTTTGAAGAATGACAGCGTTCAGTTCAGACATTGCAGAGGAAGTCAGGAAATTTCATGAGAAAAATCATAAACCATGTTTTATCTGGAAATGATTATGTTTCTCTCAAAAGTAGGAGTGAAGAAAGGAGGCAAGCTCAAAAGAATGTAACTTTCTGTTACATCAAGAAAACCCATGATCAAAAATTAGCTTCCCAAAACTGTGTTTTACCAGGAAGTAGCAGCATCCAAAATGTGTGTATCTGCACACTGCATCAAAACATGAAGTTAATGATGAAGTGTACAAAGTTTCAGTTTCTCATGACAGAAGACAATGTCCCACTGAAAAACTATTATAGCTTGGTAAAACTGACATGCAATCCACCCTCAATGGATTGCATGCTTCAAATGTGAAACATGCAAAGACTCGCTCAAAAACTTCAGAGCAAATGCAGAAGCACAGGAAGTCCTAGCATTTATCATAGACTGTCATACGCTTGACAATGCAGCAGTCCATCTCTTCCAACATCTCTTGAAAGAGAAGTTCCAGAAAAAGACCCAGAAAATCTTTTGCATTTCTGATGAATGTGCAAAGCAGTACAAGAGTAGGAAAAATTTCATTAACCTATGTGCAGCCACAAAGATTTTGGAACTGATACTGAATGGCATTTTGTTTGGTACATCTCATGGAAAAGGACTTAGTAATGGCATGGGTAGAACTGTGAAGAGGCTTAGTGCCAAAACCAGCTTACAGCAACCTCAAAAGGACCAAATTCCGCCATGTTACAACTCTCTCTCTTTGCATAAAACATTCCAGGCACAGGCATTCACACCAAGTATTTAACTATTTAGGAATGGGTATAAGAAAAGTTGCTGGAGTCAGCATAGGCCAGGTACTGGACAGCTGCACTGTTTCTGACCTGCAAGTATTATAAAAGTTAAGGTCACAGAGAACTATCAATCAAATGAGACATCAGTAGAGAAGCTAACAAAAAGAAAGAAAATCTCACTGAGTTTGAGTGTGTAAAAGGATATGTCACAATACCTTATGGAAAATGGTGGCTCAATGTGATCTTGTCCACTGATCAGAAACCTTCATGGGGTACCTTAATTTTTTTTCCTCATAACTGAGGTCAGTTCTCATTTCTCAGAAAATTAAAATAAAAAAAAATTCTTTAATATTTTAAAATGAGCCACAGAAATCTTTCTGGGTCAATTAAAAAGGTAGTTATGGATATTTAATGTGAATTGGAGACCTCAAATTTGGGTTGTATGATTCTCTCCAATGTACTTCTCTATTTGCCAAATTTCATAAAACTCAATTATGGCCACCATTTTAAGTGACTGATTTTGATTGATTTAACCTAGAATGACTATCATTGCTTTACATAAAACATAAGATATACAGGGTCAGCCACATAAAAGCAGCCCCAAAAAAATTAGTAAAATTTTCTTGGGGTTGCTTTTATGGGGTTTTTAAAGGCTTGCTGCAGTGACAAAAAAGCAAATGACCTTAAAAAGAAAATTCTAAAGTTGGTGTTTCCTTCAACAGTAAAGTTTCTGCTCACTAAATGCATTATAAGGTATAGTGAACAACTAATAAAATTTAATGTTATTAAGAGGAAGAAAACATTCAGATGAGAAATGGCTTTCAGCTTAAACTTGTACAAATATATTCTGAAAATGCTAATTCAAACAAAATTGTATTACTTGCTCTTCCTAAGTACTTCAAAACCTTTGTGCATATGATAACTTCAAAAAGAATTTAAGCATGACTGTTATTATATTCAGAAAAAGGAGATGGTTAGCTAAGTTTTTATATATATATATAGTGGCGCTCATAAGTATTTATGCAGAGAAATATTTCAGTTATATTCAACTTTATCTTTTGTACCATGCATAATATAGTTAAGAAAAGTTTACCACTTGTTTAGAAAAATTTAACAAATAAAAAAAATTGGTTCAACTCCAGCACACAAGGTAAAACAGAAAAGAATTTGAGGAAAATAAAACAGTTAAAATGCAAAAGTTTTCATACATTTTATTTAATACTTTATGTATCTACCTTATGCTTGAAGAAATGAAAATTTTTATCATTAGTTGGCTGTTTAATGATTAAAGACTGTTGCCAATTCTGAATTATAGAATCTTCTCTGTGAATCTTCATGGAAGACAAATGACTGTAGCTACAAACCATTAGTAAGCAATGGGTTATCATGGTAAAGACCTGTCTACAGATCTAGAGAGATCTGTTATTGCTGCTCATAAGTTACAGGAAGATGGAAGAATGTTGAATTCCATTTATGATGGTTGCTGTGGTCAAAGAAATGGAAAGGCTTTGAAACAATTAAAACTCTACCAAGGTGGAGACAACCTTACAACATTTCAGAATGTACAGCTAGATGGATTGAGAGAATGGCTGCTGTAAATCCATGAGTGACTGCAGATGACATTTGCCAAACATTAAAACTGTAAGATCAATGCCCATCCTTCTACTGTACATTGTACATTGAGAAAAAAAGGTCTGCATGGAAGAGTTGCACAAAGAAAACCTCTGCTATGAAAAACATGCAAAGAAGCTCATTTAAAGTATGCCAAAGATCATCAAAATGATGGATTTGCATTCTGGAAGAAAATTCTCTAGACAGACAAAAACCAAAATTCAATTATTCAGGAACAATCAGCAATGGTATGTTTGGCAAAAGTTAAATAGTGCACATTCAAGGGGGAAAAAAAACACCTTTTTAACATAGTTAAACATGGTGGTGGTAGTTTTCCTTCTTTGGGGATGCTTTAGTGCTTTTGGTCCAGGAAACCTTGTTGTCATCAATGGAATCTTGAATTCAAAGAAAAATCAGAAAATTTTAAAAAAAATGTAGCTACTGCCTTCAGTTCAAGTCACAAATGAGTACAACAAGATAATGATAGAAAACATAAAAGTAGGAGCATCATAAAATGGCTTCAACAAAAGAATTTCAAGCTTCTCAAGTGGCCCAGTCAAACCCCAGATCTCAATTTAATCAAGAACTTATGATTTGATTTGAAAAAAAGCTCTCCATAAAAGAAACCTTTTGAATCTGAATAAAATGTCTACTGAAAGATGTCAAAACCTTGTAGGAAATACCCAAAACAAATCATTGAAGTCATTAAAGCAAAAGGTGGATACACAAAGTATTAAATCATTTTGTAAGTAAATGTATGAAAACGTTTGCATTTTAACTTTATTTCCCTCAAATTCTTTGATGTTTTACATTATATGTTGAAGTTGAACTAATTTTTTTCTTATTTGTTAAATTTTTTCAAATGAACAGTAAATTTTTCATTACTATCTTACACATTGTACAAAAAATAAGGATGAACATAATTGAAATATTTCTTTGTACAAATACTTATGAGCACCACTGTATATACAGTAAAACCTTCATTATCCAGCAAGCTCAGGGATTAAGCCATTCCAGTTGTCTAATTTTTCTGGTTATCTGAGGGTACCATTAACCTAGGGAAAACCAATGGACAATAATAGTAAAACTCAAATTTTGGCTATACTGCACTGTACACCAATGTAAACTATATTGTAATCAACATAAACACTATGATAAGTATGTATGGGACAATTGAAACAAGTAAAATTTAGTCTTATTTTATTAAAAATGTTAAGGATGTTTTAGATTTTTCCAGATGGCATCAGAAAGCTTCCCAGTTTCTAGATTGATGAATTATATTGGCCTAATATGAAATTTGCTGGTTTCTAAAGTTTTCCAGATAGATGATTGCCAGATAGCGCAGGTTTTACTGTAGTGTACTTAAAATAATTTCCACAGAGCTGTGCATTGCATAATATTTCTCAAATGCAAAAACTTGAATAGTAAATGAAATATGATATCTGTACATGTATACCTTACTTTGGAAAAGTTTATGACAATGATGATGATTATGTACAACTGAAAAGGTAGTTTGTCTCAACCATTCTGCTGGCTCAGCTACTTTGTTTCTCCAGTGAAACTACACATGAAGCAAGTTTAATAGGTTAATGGGCTCTAATTTAACTCTTTCATGCCCATGGTTATAAATTTGACCATACGATTTTACAAGATTTTAGTCCTTATGGAGAATAATGAAAGGTATAAAATTGTTTTAATCTTAAACATAATTCAGGCATGAAAGGCTTAAGGAGGACTTAAGTCTTTTAGAAAAGAAAACAAATATTTATTTACCTTGTCAATGACTTTGTAATTGCTGAAGTCTGAGGTTTCTTCTTTAACAGAAACAAATTCTATTGACTCAGCTTTGATATGATGACTCTGAAATCAGTATTATCCTTTTCAATTATTACTAAACATTTCTTTTGCTAAAATTTCTGGAAAACAATTCTCTCACATTTGTTCCAAATGAAAACTTGGAAATAAAAAACTATTTCAAGATACAAAAAGCAATTTTTTTTTCATGCAGGAAAAAGGCAAGGGTGAATGCCAACAAATAAAGATCCTTGAGATGTCTGGATACCACCTGAAAGATTGAAGGTCATAGACAATGGGAAAGATGGATTGAGGAAGATTGTTCCAAAGTTGATTTTGAGTAGATGAATGATTGAAAATACCAATTAACCCTTGCATTAGAGTGTTAGACAGAAAAGGAATGAGAATGTATCAAAAGTCTGGTACTGCATGCTCTCCTTAAAGGAGGAGGGATGCAGTTAGAGTTCAGAAGAGCAGTGTCCATAATAAAAGCAATACTAAAGAGAGAGGGAATAGATGAAACAAAAAGCCTTTGATTCAACCTGGTAAAGTAGAGCTGTGTGGAGCCACTTTACAGACGAGAAGTGTACTCCATACAGGGGCAGATGAAACACCTGTACAGAGACAACAACAGAGTGAGGGTGAAGAAACTGCAGAGCCAGTACACCACACCTAACCTCTTAGAAGTTGTTTTAGAGAGAGAGTATATGTGATCTTTCCAGGAAAGTTCATAAGAAAAGGAAACACCATGGTAAGAGAATAGGAAGGATTGAGTTGTGTATTGTTGAAGGTAAGGGGATAGTTGTGTGGAAAAATATAACAAGTAGATAGATGAAGGAACTGAGTTTTTGAGGCACAAAGTCACAAGGTCTTCTCTGTCCCAATCAGAGATAGTAGAAAGATCAGAGGTCAGGTACACCACAGCCAGCCATGGGATGCATGGGGTGACTGTTGAGAGGGAAGCTTTCTGAGTGACATGAAAGAGCCCCATGGAACACCCCTATTTAATAGCTTTAAGAGAACAATGGCCATCTACAACTGCAGCTATAGATCAGCCAGAAAGGAAATTAGAGATGAAGGCACAGATATAATTTATATCTACAATGACTTTAACATAAATATTTCTATTCTTTGATCTTTCAACTGTAATCTCTTTTATTAAAATTATACTAAGATGGAATTTGTATATAATTGTGGATGTAACTGTAAACTAACTGAACTGGATCAATTTAACATTTCAATCCATGAAATTAAACAAGGAAAAACTTGGCTCTTAAATCATAACTATTCAAAAATAAAATTATTTGAGACTCTGAGGTCATTCCTTACAATAATTTGTTCCTTCTTGATGGATGCAAAGCAAGTCACTGAAACTTTATACAAAAACAATTAGGCTATTTCTAACTAATAATTATGTACCTGCCATTTATTATTCAAGTTTCTGTGACCAAGCAAGTCTTCAGAAAGGCTTTGTTCATAAGACTCAATTTCCTCTTCTTTAATTTCAATGTTTTCAGTTTTAATGCTCAAAATTTCTTTTTTCCAACAAAGTTCTCCTTCACCTTTGTCCATTTCCAAAATTCATTCAGTAAACAAGGGTCTAAAATTATTTTAAAATCTCTTTCAAGTGGTTTTTCAGCTTTATTCTTTTCAAGACAAAAGTGAAGTACTTTCCTGAAATTATTACTAATGTTTAACCAGTTTGTGCCCTACATTCCATGCACATTCTTATTAACATTATATTAACATGGTTAGGCCTATGCAAGGGTGTAGCTCAAATTAAAAATAAAATTCTGAACTTAAAAGTTGTACAGACCCTAAATTCAAAGGAGAATAAAAGAATAAGGATAAGACTAAGTCTAATGCTGATTTTAAGACCAGTCTAACCTAAGACTAAATTACTATTTTAGCTTGAACCATCACAATTTTTTGAGAGTTATAACTGAATTTTAATTATGATTTTTAGCACATTGGCAGCTAACATGTTAAATTTGACTTTATTTTCCAATTTTATACTGGTTTTGACTTTTACTTTGAAATAAAATATTTACATAAAATCAAAGTCCATAATCACCAAAATAAAAATTCAAAATCAGAACCAGTCAGTCAAAATTCCTGAACACTGAAAAAATTTTCAACAACTTTTGGCAAATATGAAAACAATGTAAACTTTGGTTTTGGAAAAAATATTTATCATAAGTTTTGCATCAATAGGACTTTCATTAATTGTAATTATCAGAATGAATGAATATGTTCATAATTTGATAAGACTTCACTCAGGATAATCAATGCTGGGAAAAGTAATTCAATTTTTTAGATAATTTACATAGTATTTAACCCTTTCATTCATTCATATTTTTTTTTAAACCAAAATAGGTTAAGATTTATTATTACCCAAAACCAAGTATTTTAGTAACAAGTATACCAATACTTTGGGTTCTTTCTCTAACAACCAAACTAAACCTATATATTATATTTACTGGTGTATTATAATGTGCACTTTTTCACCTTTTCCTATCTGTAAAATTGGGGTACACACTATACATGCAGGTAAAACATGAAAAATATTTGCAATAAATAGGTATAACAAACAGTGTAAGAATACACAAACATTTTTATTAAACTCTTATAGCCATACAGGGAGTCCCTGCTTAACAAGTGGATTACATTCCTGGAAAATAACTCTTAAGATGGAACTTCGTAGTGAGGACAATAGAAACCTATGTATTGAGGAAGGGGGGGGTCACATTCTAGCTTGGGATCTTGGGGTACTTAGATTAGTTTTTTAACTTATTAAGCACAAAGTAGGCTATATAATACTGTATGCATATATATAAGAAAGAAAAGCTGTACCTTTACAGAACAGTTTATGCTTATCACTATTCAACAAACACTCACAAACTAGGGATGTACCAATATATCAGTATCGGTGATATCAGTATTGGCCAATTTTTTAAAATAGCCAATATTTCAAAAGTACAATTTTTCCAAAATTATGAATAAAAGACTCAGAAGATGAAATTTCCAATATTTTATTGTTTTATCACTTCACATATCTATAAAAAAATTTGATATATATACAGTAGACTCGCAACTTACACAGGGGTTACATTCCTGGGACCCCGCATAAGGCCAAAAACTGCGTAAAGTCAGAAACCAAAAAAAAATTCCCTAAAATCACCCTTAAATAACTATATATTGTAACTCTATTATACGTATAACATACCTGTAAGACAGAAGTGATGCAATTGGCAATGTTGAATTCCTTCCAGTATGCCATAACACTCTCGTTAGTGCCACTCTCCATAGCGTTGCGAATGCGGACGAAGGTGAGACATGTGTATGCTGCCTTAAAGCACCGAAATTGTAAAATTATAACCCGCGTAAGAAAAATCTGCATAAGTTGCAAGTCTACTGTATATATATATATATATATATATATATATATATATATATATATATATACAGGGTGATCAAAAAGTAACGCAACCCATGGAGAAACGCACATAATTGATTTTTTCCTTCTGTTGCAGGTGGTGAATATATGAAAAAGATGAAATACACCTTGGAGCAGCGTATATTTATTGTCACGCAGTACATTCGCTCCAGAAGCTATGCCCAGACGCAGGAGGCCTTCACGGAAATGTATGGAAGAGGTGCTCCAAACAAATCCTCTATCAAGCGACTATACGACAAGTTTCAAGAGACAGGGAATGTCGATGACGTAACAAGAAGCGGTCGGCCGAAGGTGTTGACACAGGACAAGTTGATCGACGTGCAAGCTGCCTATACTCTGAGCCCCCGAAAGTCCCTGCGACGCCTTTCAAGCCAGTCCGGGCTCTCCTATGGCAGTGCCCACACCGTGGTGCGAAGATCATTGAAAATGTACCCCTACAAAATGCGTGCCATCCATCAACTCCTGGCTCGAGACCATGAATCTCGCCAATCTTATTGTCGATGGTTTATGGAATTTGTAACGCCGGATGGGGAAGAACTGGATGATTGGTACTGGTCAGACGAGGCGTGATTCCATCTTGATGGATACGTCAATGCACAGAATAGTCGAGTATGGGCCACGGAAAACCCACATGAGCTGCATGAGTCACCTCTACACGCACAGAAAATTGGTGTCTGGTGTGCCATGTCACGTAGTCGCATCTTCATAACATTCTTCCAATACACAGTGAACAGTGGCCGGTACATAATGATGGTGAAAGAATTTGTCAACACCTTGCCGGCAGAGAGGTTGCAGAACACGTGGTTTGAACAGGACAATGCCACAGCCCATACAGCCAGAAACACCATGGCTTACTTGGAAACGTGTTTTCCAGGACGATTGATCTCACGTGGGTTGTGGCCAGCGCGATCTCCGGATTTATCGCCTCCCAACTTTTTCTTGTGGGGTTACCTGAAAGATGCCGCATATGTCACTCACCCGCACAGTATTCCAGAATTGCAGGCGATGATTCAGAAGTGTGTTGATGCAATTTCACAGGAAACGTTGCAAAGGGTCTTTAAGAACATGAATCGCCATATCCACTTGTGTGAAGCACAGAACGGTGCCCACTTCCAGCAATTGCTCTGAAATAAATCGTTTTCCCATTGGTTGCGTTACTTTTTGATCACCCTGTATATATATATATATATATATATATAATATATATATATATATATATATATATAGACATAATACCTTTTGATAATGGTAATATTTTGGATAATATTGTGGTTAGTGAAGGGGAGGTAATGCAGTAAACCCTCGATTTAACGGACCCCGATGTAACGGATTTCAGATTTAACGGACTGGACAAATAATAATACAGTACATTAATTAATAATAATTTTAAATTAAAAATTTAAAAAAAAAATTAAAAAATCTTAAACGCCGCACCGTGCAGTCACGTTGTATACAGTGTGTTTCTGTGATTTCTGAATTGTGACTTTATTTATTAAATAATTTTGCAATCCTTACAATTCAAAATGGCATCAAGTGATAGAGGAGTTAAAAGAAAGCGTGTGAACTTAAATGTGGCACAGAAATTAGAGCTAATTGAGAAATTAGAACAAGGCGTCTCAGTAGAGATAGAGATGATGTTCAGCAATGGCTTGAAAATGATGGTGGTGATCCTGGCTACCAAGTCCTCACTGAAGAAGAAATTGTGGATGAGGTTCTACATGGCAAGGCAGGGGAAGAAGAAGAAGACATTGAGGAAGAGCAAGTTACACCAGCACAGCCTAGACTGTCTGAAATGAGGAATCTCATGGACATCGCCATCCACTACATAGGGACATCTTCTGACCCTGAAATTGTCCCTTACTATGAACATTTTCGGCAGTTCAGGGTGATCATAATTAAGAAACAACATCAGAGTGGCAAACAACTGAAGCTGGATGCTTTCTTTAAGCAAACTTCACCGACTCCCACTCCTATTTCACCTTCAACTGCTTGTACATCACAACCGTCTACAAGCAAACAGACAACACCAGTGCCTCCATTTGTGCACATTTCAGAAGAATTTTTTATTGTATAGTACTGTATATTGTAAAGCTTTTTTTTTACATTAAAAACAATAAAAAGTGGTAAAAAATGGCCCCCCGTAGGTTACATTCGATTTAACGGACTTTCAGCATTAATGGACACCCCTTCCCCCCTATTAGTCCATTAAATCGAGGGTTTACTGTATATTGATAAAATTAAAATGCATAAATCACCAGGGCTGGATTCCATATATCCCATACAACTAAAAGAATTAAAAGATAGCATTGTTGTGCCTCTAACAACGATTTTTAAAGCGTCTATTTCTGAGGGGTGCGTACCAGATAATTTCATTAGCAAACATAACACGTATCTTTAAGAAAGGCAATAAAGGTGCAGCAGGAAATTATAGACCAATTAGTTTAATGTCTGTTGTAGATAAACTACTGGAATCAATAATTAGGGATCGTATAGTCAAACACTTAGAATTGCATAACTTAGAAATACGCAGCATGGTTTTAGGCGAAACATATCTTGCTTAACTAATCTTTTAGAATTTTTTCAAAGTGATTGGTCAGTCACATGGCAAATGAGATTTAACGTCGATAAGTGCAAAATTTTTCATATAGGTTTGCGTAATGATAATTTTGTGTATAGTATGTCAGGGAAGGAGTTAACAAGTGTAGAGCAGGAAAAAGATTAAGGAGTCATAGTCACTGATGATTTAAAAGTAGCAAAACAAAGTAAATCAGTGGTCAATAAAGCGAACAAAGTGTTAGGTTTTATAGCTTGGAATTTTGAGTACAAATCACACGATATTATAGTTCCTCTTTATAAATCATTAGTTAGACCCCATTTGGAGTATGCAATCCAATTTTGGAATCCGCATATGTGAAAAGATATAGACAAACTCAAAAGAGTTCAAAGATGAGCAACTAAGATGATTCCGTCGCTTAGGTCAAAGTCGTACAAAGATAGGCTTAAGGAGTTAGAATTGACTACACTCAAGACTAGAAGGGAAAGGGGTGATCTAATCCAGGTTTCCAAATTATGAATGGGTTCGATAATGTAGAGAGAGATAGCCTTTTCGAAATATCTCAATATAATAGGACTAGAAATAACAGGTGTAAGTTGACAAGTAGAAGATTCAAGACAGCAGTTGGCAAATTTTTTTTTACACATTGAATAGTAAATAGGTGGAATAGTTTGCCAGTAGAAGTAATTAGTAGCGCGTCTATAAACATGTTTAAAAATTGATTAGATGCATATGTTGATAGATTGGGTATAGTTTAAGGAAGTAAAATTAAGGCTTTGTGGTTCAGAACACGTGAAATTGTAGGTCCCCTCCACCACCATGGAGGACATGCACAATACACAGTTAGGTAGACCAGCCATGAGTGGATCCTATGGTCTTTGTTGGTCTGAAACATTATATTATAACATAATATATATATATATATATATATACACAGGTGACCCTCTGTATACACGGTTTCAGCTATACACTGTTTTGGTATTGCTCCCCACCCCGCAATATACACGGGAGGGGATCTTGTCCATACACAACTTCCCAAGCCAACACAGCTCTGTGTGGTGGCCTGTCGCTCTACTCCTCCCCTCCCTACCCTAATTGTGGCGAGGATTCTATTACCAATTTTGCAAATTTACAAATTATACATCATATAAAGGATGTTATCCAATATTTTAATTAATTGTTATGTTAAATATATGCAGCTCTAATGATTTTAACTTCTTTACAATGTATTTTTATACTTTATTAGTACTACAATTAAAAAAATAAATCACAACAAATAATCACAATAATCATAATAAATAACAACACACTCACCAGTAAACATCGTCCACAGCAACTCTACCCAATCTGCCTACCTTTATTTGTAAGTTAAACCATTTTTTTCTTGTTACTGCATTAATAATATGTGCAGTTAATATATAAATATACATGTATGTATAGTATGTGTTTTGGTGTTTCTGTGATGTATGAGGAAATATAGTTGGTCATAGGGAGGGGGTCAGTTGGTCGAGGGATTAATTGTATTTTTTCCCATAAGGCAGGGGTTCCCAAATTGTGTTCTGCGGAACACTTCTCACGGTATACAAGTGTTCCGCGGAACACCAATTTGGGAACCCCTGCCATAAGATATTAGTCCCTGTATGCACGGTTTCCATTTACACAGGCATTTTCAGGAACCTAACCCCTGTGTATACCGGAATGTTCTTCTACACACAAGCGTCGTTCTTTCCATTAATTATACTGTGTGTTGTTTGCAGTTAAAATGTATGTATATATATATATATATATATATATATATATATATATATATATATATATATATATATATATATATGTAAAAATTGAACAATGAACAATTCCTACACCATCATTATATGGATTCATTGTCTTCATGCAGTACTTATGTTCTTATAGTTTTTATGTTTGAATGTTCATTTTTACATGAGAAACCAAAATCGCCTAAGCGAGTTTTGGATAGAATTTCGATTTGTACTTCTTTATTCATTACTGTATTTCCCTAATTCATCTTTTCTAATAATGACTTATACTATGATGTCATAAAATAACTTTATTCTCTTTACGTTTCCCATACTTTGTACACTGAATCACGTTCTTAGTATTTGGACATCTTCCATATTTAATGTATGGTAAATTCTTTAGTAATAATGTTGTGGTGTTATGTAGTATAAATATTATTATTCAACCATATTCATCCATACGTCACATTTTCCCGTCATTAATTTCCCTTGACCATTATCCTATATAAATTTTATTAAATATTCATTTTTACTCGTGTCAATCTATGAAATGCAAAACTTCATGCATTCATTCGAAAATGCAAAAATACGTTCTCGTATTATTTTTTTCATTTTTTTTTATTTTTAAGTGCATTCACCCCTCACAAGATATTCATAAATGCTTAGGTAAGTGATCGAATTCCGCTCACTACGATAGAATCGAACGCTTCTAAGATAAATATCTCTTCTCGCTCTGATTTCAAATTTATAACATGTTATAACATATTATAACATATTATGTTGTATATAAATCCAAACCATATGTGCCCATGTACTTTGTATTATATTTCTAACATCTTAATTGTCTATTAATATGAAACACTGTAAAAACAAAAAGTTATAGTAACTGTTTAATTGTAATTAACTGTAATACTTTAATTTAATATAACGTAATGTACTTTAATGAAACTGTAATTAATAACAACTTGTAATGTACTTCAATGAAACTGTAATTAAATGTAATGATTTAATATATAATGTAAGAATGTACTTTAATAGAACTGTAATGGACAATCATAAGCGAATGTGAAGTAATCCATAATTGTAATCGTAATTGTAATGAACCAAAATTAATACGTACTCAGTCATGTACTCAAATTGTACTTATGTACTACTATGAAATCATATCACCTTCATAAATGTAGACTCGGCGAAAAATACAAATTAGTTTTTGTTATTTTTATTAATTATTTTTATTTGGAATTTTTCAAACATCTGATCATGTGTTTAAAAGGGAGGAACTTAACCTTCAACTGTCTTCCCCCAACATTTAGGTTTATATTATACATGTATTTGTAAAATGAATGTCACTTCATTATAGCACTTCATTACGCCTCCCTTGTTAGCAGCCTCACTGCGAGGAGGGGGCAGAGGCCCCTTGCCTTCTTAATTCTTAGATTCCGGCCTGAGCCATGGTCGAAAGAGGTCAAACCTCTACCCCTGTAAATTCAGAGCACTACCTGTACATTTTGAGAAGTAAACTAGAGTAAAAGAAGTTTTTATCTTCCCCTTCGAGCCGTGCTCTCTTCAGAAGAACTTAGTCAGTAAAGTCGATAAGTTATAAAAGAAAAGTCGATAATTTTAGTACCAAGAGAAGTATCAGAGTATTATAGAAAGAAAAGAATTAACAGTCTGGCGACCCTGCCTCAGGATAAAAAAAACTAGCACCCCAAGCACATAGAAGATATTGGCATAACAGTCTGGTGAGTCTGTAGCAAAGAGTTTAACAAGTGGCGAAAAGAATTAGAATGTTATAGAAGAAATATCCGTTGCTGCCTCCTAACCAGAGCCCCCATCGATTCCGAACCACCCCAGGGCCATAGACGGAGGGGTTAAATATATATATATATATATATATATATATATATGATGAATAAAACCACGAAGGAAAAAAGAAACACAAACGGGTGCTCAAGCGCTTTCATCTAATGACATCCTCAGGAACACTGGAGTGAAAGGACAGATCAAGGCAATATATAGGTTACAAAAATAAACATACATACATACATATTCATATATATATACATATATATATATATATATATATATATATATATATATACATATATAGTAAGCATAGAAAAAATTGTGGGAGGAGCCAACATTTATAGTTTATGAAACAGGTCACAAAACCTGACCTGTTTCATAAACTATAAATGTTGGCTCCTCCCACAATTTTTTCTATACTTACTATATATATGTATATGTATATATATATATATATATATATATATATATATATATGTATATATATATGAATATGTATGTATGTATGTATGTTTATTTTTGTAACCTATATATTGCCTTGATCTGTCCTTTCACTCCAGTGTTCCTGAGGATGTCATTAGACGAAAGCGCTTGAGCACCCGTTTGTGTTTCTTTTTTCCTTCGTGGTTTTATTCATCATAAATACTTTTCACGTGTCACTTTCGTGAAATAATTTTTCATATATATATATATATATATATATATATATATATATATACAGTAGTCCCTCGCCATATCGCAGTTCACAGACTCGGTACATCGCGGTTTTTTCTAGCCGAAATAAAATATGTACTCTAATTGAGTTGACAAAGAACCGCGAGATAGGAAAACCAGCGAAGCTTGTGCTGCTTGAGCTACTTTGCCTATATGATACCGTACACAGCACACCATTGGCCGATGGATGAGACGCGACCAATCAGAGCACGCTGTTCAGTATCCTGGGCGCTGATTGGCTTAGCGTTCGTCGCATCTCGATCTGCAGCCTACCGAAGCATTCAGCATCTCGCCTTGCTCAGTTCGCTTCCACGTGTTATTCATTTAGAAGAGATGTAATGCTCTTCTTTGCTGTGCAGTACATTCATCTCATCATCATCATCACCTTCATCGTTCAGTACCGCACAGCTAATTCATCATCATTGTCATCATTCAAGTTTTAGTATCTTCACTGGTGAGTACCCATACAAAATTTTAATGTTGGTAAAATTATTAAAAAATACTGTATATACAAATGTTTTCTTTTTAAAATACTGTTAGTCTCTTTCATACTCCGAGTGTAGAAAGTGTTTATACGAGCGTGGGAAAGGTTTATAAGAGTGCGGGGAGGGTTTATAAAGGCGTAAAATACGTAATAAACATATCGTTTCTACTTCGCGGATTTTCACCTATCGCGGGGGGTTCTGGAACGTAACCCCCGCGATATTCGAGGGAATACTGTATATATATATATATATATGAAATGAAAAGGTTTATTGGCAGACTATAGTCCATATGACAATTATTATTAATACAATGACAGTTCATATACTAATGATAGAAATATATACAACTGATTAGAAATAATACTGTAATGTCAAAGTTAAGTGGAGCTACAGACAGACATTTTCATACCAAGAAGTCCATAGCTTAGAGCAGGGGTTCCCAAATTGGTGTTCCGCGGAACACTTGTATACCGTGAGAAGTGTTCCGCGGAACACAATTTGGGAACCCCTGGCTTAGAGGATAAATGGTAGGACTCATGGATAGCTTGGATGATCGGGTTGGTTGATTTTTTAATTCTTTGCATTAGACTGTGTTGAGCACGTCTTGTTACTCCAGGAAGTTCAGGACATTGCGGGTAGCAAACATTTGTGAAGCTGAGCATCTTGGGGGGGTAATTTATGTAAGAGTCTAAAAGACCTGTTGTACAGCAAATTTAGAGTTCTGCCAGAACCTTTTTTATAATTCACCCACAGTTGCTGTCCATATATATTACTGCAGAAAGTACAAAAGAGAGTGCCTTTAGCTTTACTTGTACAGAATCGAAAGTTCCCTTTGGTCATATTCGCTTTAGCACACAGGCTTCGAGATTGTTTTCTCATATCTGAGCCATCACTCAAGGAGCTGGTATAGTTTGATCCAAATACTTAAACTCTTGTACTTCCTCAATTACCTCACCATTCATTTTAAACCTTATATCAGCTGGCTGATTACAGCTTTGAGGATGAAATTGCATAACCTTAGTTTTTGTAACATTAAAAAGAATATGTTTCTGCGAATACACTTTGCAGACGTTTAGTAGCCGATCCAGACCTTTAACAGAGGGACTTATTAACATCATATCATCGGCATAAACTAAGTTATTTATCCTTGTATTATCTATACAACATCCCACTGTTGCCTCATTAAGTGAAGCAATTAATCCGTCAATATACACATTAAATAGCATAGGGGAGAGCAAGGAGCCTTGTCTCACCCCACAAGAGGAGCCAAAACACTCAGATAGTACATTGCCCCACTTAACAGTGAAAGATTGGTGGGAATACCAAAATTTCAATAAATTTAATATGTACCATACATGGGAACCTTCCTGTCTTCTAGTTTTGCAAATAAAATATTGTAGTTCACCCTATCATATGCCTTACTTATATCTAGGAAACAGCTATAAATAGTTGAATTACTGTCAATGCATTTAGATATTGTTTCTTTAAGTACATAGATACAAAGGTCAGTTGAGTGGGACCTTTTAAAGCCAAACTGATTAGGAGATATCCATAGGAAATCATTTAATTGGCATAACGAGTTTTTCCAGTAGTTTCAAGCAGGAAGCAACAGCAACAGGCCTGTAATTATTGCTGAACAGAATGTGTCTGTACTTATATATATATATATATATATGATCAACTACTTTTTATCATCTGCAAATTTAGAAATTTTACAACCTACTTCCTTTCTCTAAATCATTTTAATATAAAATAAAGAGTAATGCCCCTAAAACTGATCCCTGTAATACCGTACCCCACTTTTCACTTCCACCCAGTTTCATGACCATTTAGAATTATCCCCTATTCTCTGTCTTCTAACAATTTTTCTACCCAATTTATAATCAAACCTAATATACCATGAGCTTTTAATTTATATATAAGTCTCCTATGTGGAATCTTATCAAATGCTTTACTAAAAACTAAATAAATAACATCTACATCATTTCCATTATTGACAATATCCTATTTTGCCATCCCAAATTATTCAATCAACCAGTTAGGTCAACTGTACACCCTTGATGATTGGTTAGGTTAAGTCATTACATTTTTGTTTAAACTAATGAAAATATCAAGACTTAACCTAATCAATCATCAAAGGCATACAGTTGACCTAACCAGGTAGTCAATTAACCTAATTAACAAAAGTAATTTGAAAGTGTTGGAGTGCCATTTATTTTTGGTTGGTTGAATAATTTGGGAAAAATAGGATATTGCCCCATTATCTACCTGATCAGTTACAAATTCTAAAAAGTCTTGAGAGATTAGACACTTGAGAGCAAAAGTCAATTTGCTGGAGCACAGCCAACATGTCCAATCACCATGAAAGATCACCAAAAAACATATTGAGAACTTGAAATGAGATTAAAATTTTACAAATAATCTTGATTATTATTTTTTATAATTCTTTCTAGTATCAAAACAAAAAACAAACACTATTTCAGACTCAACAGGTACAAACATTATACAAGAGGCCCATAGAAGATTAAGAGATAGTTGTCTGGAGCACTGACTAAGTAGGCCAATGAATCACTGTGTATAATGAACATACAAATACAATAATCCAACCATGAGGTGGTGTGCCAACTATCACTAACATAAGTAAAGCTATCACCAGGAAGACTACACATGGATGAAAGGGTCAAGTTATTATTATCTTCACAGAAGGTTTTTAAGTGGTTGCTAAACAAAGAATTACCATTAAGCATATTAGTATTAAAAGTCACTAACAATAGCTACACATGTCATATCCAACTCATCAATAATACTGCTGACCTGCCCCAATTTAATGAGGTAATCATCTTCATTATCAACTTCTTGAAAAGGTATATAGATACACAGAATTACAAATTTTTTATTGTCTACGCAAATTTATATTCCAGTTAGCCAATTCAAACAAAGTTTTAATTCACTAATATATTTCCCATACCCCAACCTCCATAGAATAGCTACCCCACCAGGTGGGTGGCCTGCAAGACCATCTTGTTTATCTCTGGCAGCCTCCCCTATATCCCATGAAAGTTACTGGATAGGCTATTCAGGTCCTTTAAGTCCTGTTTCCATAGCCATGTTTCCTGCAGACAGAGAATATCAGCATCTTCTAACAGCTTATCAATTATGATCCACCTGTGTTTGCTGTTATTGCCTAAGCTTAGGCCTCTACAGTTATAAGAGATTACCTTGAATATTGCAATTAGGAAGATGCAGGAGTTCTGCCATCCACCTCTACATGTTGAATTCCACTTATACCAGTCACAGCATTAGACCCAGCTGGATTTTCTTCCACAGTACAACGCATGATGTATCCATAATTACCCTCTCCAGCACTTGCAAGAGGGGCTGCAGGTGTTTTTCTTCCCTTCTTCTCATAGAACTGCCATACATATACCCATTCCAGCCATACTGCTGGATCCATAAATACCACTGGATCATCACAGACTGCTGTAACTTGAAAGGAACTGTACATAGTCCATCTGGAGTCAGTTTTCCTACATGTAACCTGAAGGTTCACTTTATCTTCCACAAATGCCTGCAACTCCTCAGCCATAAGATCAGGTCAACATCAAGACAAAAATGTTTGCGGTCTTCATTGGTGCTGCCATTGTGGGAATTTTTGATTACCAATCTTTGAGGAGCATACCCTGACTAATATTGGTAATCTGCACCCACCTCTGATCATGGTTCAAGTGATCCAAATGAGGCCCCAGTCTTGGGCGACTCAAGTACAGGGTGGTTTTTAATTAAATTAACCTAAGGTAGTCTGCCATCAATTAGACTGATAAATTTACAAATTGGAATACTTATCCTTAATAAATATTTTCTAAATTAATGAGGCAACAACTACAGGTAATAATGAAAGAAAACCACCACCAAATACAAAAAAACCTAGTACTGAAACACCAACAAGTCAACACGATGCTAGTTTATAGTGTAATGTAGATCACTACAAACTATCAATATGAGCTAACCTATTTTAATTCCAATACACAACAAAAACTAATGACAAACAAATATTAAATAGACAAATCCTTAACCTAAATAAATAATTAAGAAAATATAAATCAAATTTAAAGACCAATGTATACAAAAACTGGTAAGTTTAATTAAAGGTCTAGTATAGATTTCAAAGGTAGCCTTTTAAACAAATCAAAATAATGTAAATTAAACTGAAAGGAGTATCAAACTTAAATTTTGAGTACACAAAGGGTTTAATGAACAAGATCACTAAGAGCAAAGAAGTAGGCTACACAAAGGCAAGAAAAGGTATATCTTAAATTTTACCCTTCTCACTCACCAACCACCAACTGCCCTTATCGCACAGTTTTAAATGCCTGGCAGTATGGTTTGTGTTGTCAGTTTATATTAGTGATAGTTAGTACACCACCTCATGATTGGATCATTGTATTTGTACAGGTGACCCTCTGTATACACGGTTTCAGATATACATGGTTTTGGTATTGCTCCCCACCCCTTGTATACACGGGAGAGGATCTCATCCATACACGGTTTCCCGAGCCAACAAAGCTGTGTGTGGTGGCCTGTCACTCTACCCCTCCCCTCCCTACCCTAATTGTGGCAAGGATTCTATTACCAATTTTGCAAATTTACAAATTACACATCACATAAAGGATGTTATCCAATATTTTAATTAATCATTATGTTAAATATATGCATCTCTAATGATTTTAACTTCTTTACAATGTATTTTTGTACTTTATTAGTACTACAATTAAAAAATAAATTGCAACAAATAATCATAATAATCATCATAATCACAATAAATAATAACACTCTCACCAGTAAACATCATCCGCAGCAACTCTACCCAATCTGCCTACCTTTATTTGTAAGTTAAACCATTTTTTTTCTTGTTACTGCATTATTATTATTATGTGCAGTTAATATATAAATATACATGTATGTATAGTATGTGTTTTGGTGTTTCTGTATGTGTTTTAGTGATGTATGAGAAAATATAGTTGGTCATAGGGAGGGGGTCAGTTGGTCTAGGGATTGATTGTATTTTTTCCCATAAGGCATTAGTCCCCGTATGCACGGTTTCCATTTACATGGGCATTTTTGGGAACCTAACCTCTGTGTATGCCGAGGGTCACCTGTATGTTCATTATATACAGTGATTCACTAGCCTACTTAGTCAGTGCTCTAGACAACTCTCTTAATCTTCTGTGGACCTCTTGTATAATGTTTGTACCTGTTGAGTCTGAAATAAAGTGTTTGTTTGTTAACACACTGCTTCTAATTGCATTTAAATAGACAAAGAACCTTTTCAAATGAGTGAAGTACCCCACACACAAAAGTAGTAATAATAGCAATAGATGACCAAGTACTAGTAATAGATGAAAATTAAAGTATGGTAATAGTAATAGAAACCCAGTAATTGACCCATGTTCAACCTTAATGCATACTTGAACCTGGCATTAGCCCTCTGTTTTTGTTGTAATACAGGGCCTTGCCTTGGCTTCCCTTATTCACACCACATTAAAAAAGCATCTCTGGATGCATTATGAAGTTCAGCCACATAATTGCTCCAGCCAGGTCTACATGTATAATTTTTTCTTCTGAAGGCAGTGGTGGACTGGCTCATAAAATTTTGTCTGCCAAAGGGGTCAGGGGGCCCATAACTCCATTACATAATTCAATTCCAGTCCTATCCTAATAGGCCTATTTATGAGTTAAGTTTGTTTAAATAAAAAAGTTAATATTTTTTTTATAAATTTATTTTACCAATAAGTACAAATATTTTACAAGTACTGCCTGCATATACATACATGCATATACATACATACATATTACATACATACATGCTATACTAAGAGTAGTTTTTAAGTTCATTACTCGAGTTTGCAAATCGGTCTATTATAGTTTCCATGTCTAACTCATCCAACATGACCTTTGGGTCATTCCATGTCAACTCAGCCACAAAATGGCACTTTTTGCACTCACCCCTTTCAATTTTGCTCATACTTGGCACAATAGCAGATATACATGCCAAACTTAAATTCCCAAATTATTAGAGCTGATTGACCTTTGGTTACTGAGATACAAGGTCACAAAGTTGTGACATTTTGACCTTTTTTGCGTTAAATGACTATTTTCAAAACGGTGTAACTAAAAACCTATTAAAGCTAGAGCATTGATTTTGGTCTCATTTTAAAGCTCTTTAGTAGCCCTTGTTTATTGTCTCTTGTTAAATATCTCTACTATGAAAAATAAAAAAATCCCTTCAAAAGTTGACCTTTGACCTTGAATAAAAAAAAAATACCTTCTCCTAAAAAAATTCAATTTTTTTACATTAATACCTTGAGTCATGTACAACAAAATCCCAAGAAGCTGTAAGTGGCTGATAACTAGTTCAATGTATAAAAAATAAATGAAGTTGGCATCATTCTTCAATTTTAGATTTTTTTTTGTCAGTTCATTTATTTAAAAGTTCTGTTCTGATATAGTGTCAGTGAAGACTTAGTTCAACTTAACATTATTAGTTCAAAAACCTTTTTGTGACCTGTGCCAAAAGAAGTCTTAAAAGACAACCAGGGTTAAACCCCTTGACAGCCCCAAATCTACTGGAGTAGCGCTGATCCAAAGGCCCAACTAGTATATAAGTACTGTCAACTTTACAGAGTTGACTCCTGACTTCAAGTTAAAGTTAATTTATTTTTACTAAATACATGTATAAAAATTTATTTAATAATTCATTAATTGTTCATTGTTTTCTTTTCAGGATTTTCTTTGTGCTTTTGTGATTTCAGAGTACAAACATGGAACATTTAAAACTGAAACAGAAGTGTGCTGATCCTTTGCTGCGTCACAAAGGTCAGTGTCGAAAGAAGAGTTTGAGAATTGTACCACAGGAACTTGTAAATAAGTTTCCCGATCTGCACTTAACACTACATCACAGACTTTGTAAGCAGTGTAGAGAACATCTTGAGTCCTTGCCTGAGAAAGGAATAGGCACTTTGAATTCAGACATAAATGATGATTCTTCTTGTAGTAGTGAACCACCTGAAGATCTTGAGAAAATTGAAAATGTTGACAATAGTGATGCATCAACTTCAGAGCAAAACCATGAGATGTGTACTTTGAATGCTTCTTTTGTTTCAATTGGTGAATCACCCATAAAAAAGAGAAAGCTTGTAGAGCAAAAGTCATATGGAGCTAAAAAACTAAGCAAGGTGACAGACAGTTAAGAGGAGAATGGAAACAGTTGCAGGAAGAGAGATTTCTGACTCACAATTTAAGGAGCCATCTGGAGATGTAGACTGTTTAGAAATAATAAATCAACTCAAGGAAAAATTCAAAAATGAAAATACTAAAAGAAGTGATAAAATAAAAATCCTCACTATATTGCCCAAAAGTTGGAGCATTAGGAAAATTGCTTCAGAATTTAACACAAGGCATACAGCATCTATTGCTAAAAAAATAGTTGAAGAAAAAGGTGTCCTTTCAGACCCAAATCCAAAGGGTGGGAAAAGAATTAAACAGGATACTGTTGAAACTATTAAAGCATTTTCTTTCAGAAGACATCAGTAGAACAATGCCAGGAAAGAAAGACTATTGTAGTATCATTGACAATGAAAGAGGAAGGATACATTTGCAAAAGCATCTTTTACTTTGCAATTTAAAAGAAGCCTATCATATTTTCAAAGAAAGAAATCCTTTGGTTAAGTGGGATTCAGTAAATTTGCAGAATTGCGTCCAAAGCAGTGTGTTATTGCTGGAGCAACAGAAACTCACTCAGTATGTGTCTGTACAATTCATCAGAATGCCAAACTTATGTTTGTAGGAGCTGAATTAGAAAAACTAACTGCAAATGATGACACACCTATTAAGAATGTACGTCATTGTGTTGCCTTTATGGAATGCAATCCTGCCTCACAGAAATGCTGCCTCAGACAATGTGAACAATGTGGAGATCCATCAGATTTAAAAAACAGACTACTGGACATATTTACAAACAACTTCATTGATATCATAAATTTTAAAAAGTGGACCAATACAGATCGGTCAAATCTTGAATCAGTAGAACTGAATACAGATGAATATATTGACCAATTCTGTAACCAACTGAAAGAATACCAGATACATGACTTCAAGACAAAGATGCAAGCAACTTATTACCGTGAAACAAAAATGTCTTTGAAAGATGGTGAGGTCCTTGCTGTGTGTGATTTTGCTGAAAATTATTCCTTTATTCTTCAAGATGAGGTTCAGAGCTTTCACTGGAACAATGAGATGGCTACTCTACATCCATTTGTTATTTACTATAAAAAGGAAGATGAGATTGCTCACCTTAGCTTTGTTATTATTTCAGAGTGTAACATCCATAACACAGTTGCTGTACATTTGTTTCAAAAGCATCTGATAAAATTCCTAAAAGATAATATCTCATCCATCGGTTCCATCCACAAAATAATTTACTTTTCAGATGGGTGTGCAGGACAGTATAAGAACTGCAAAAACTTTTTGAATCTTTGCCATCACAGAGATGATTTTGGAATTGAGGCAGAATGGAATTTTTTTGCAACAAGTCATGGAAAGGGACCCTGTGATGGTGTTGGAGGCACAGTTAAGAGATTAGCTGCAAAAGCTAGTCTACAACGACCTTATGATGAACAGATCCTTACTGCAGAACAGTTATATACATTTGCAAGTGAAAATATTGTAAATATAAAATGTCATTTTTCAACCAATAAAGAGCATGAAGAGGAAAGCCAACTTCTCCAAGAAAGACACTCAACTGCAAGGACTATTGCTGGTACACAGAAATTACACCATTTACAGCCAGTTTCATTGACTTCTCTTAAGGTTAAACATTATTCATTATCAGATTATTCAAATATTGAGAAAGTTACTGAAAAGGAAGAAGTTGTGACTGAGGAGAAAATACATGGTTTTGTTACTGCTGCATATGATGGCCATTGGTGGGTGGCATATGTGCTGGAAAAGATACCAGAGAATAGAGAAGTAAAAGTCACATTCCTTCATCCTCATGGCCCAAACCCATCATTTGTGTATCCTGGTCGACCAGATGAATTAATCTTACCATATTCAGATATTCTAACACAAGTTGAGGCATCTACTACTAATGGACGAACATACAGGATTTGCAAAGAAGTTACTTTGAAGGCATCCAAAGCTTTGGCAGATCTACAGCACAGAAAGGTAAGAATTCAAAATTAAAATGGTCATGTAACTATATATACACTGCATACATTTTAAGTTGTGATAAATGGAAATCAATGAGCACTATACCTATACATATTGTATGTACATTTTAATATGTTACTTGTATTTGTTAATTAGGTAGCTATCTAGGTATACATTAAAAATTGTTTTCTCTTCTAGAAATCACAATAAATTGGGTGGCCCACAAGAATCTTGTCAACTACTGAAAACCATCACATACATGCACAACATACAGGTGAGGTGGGTAAAGAACAAATATTTAAAAATAAGCATTTGCTTGTTTGTAGAAGGCTGCAGATAGTATGTAGATATGGGTTGTATTTGTAAGAGATTGAGCTGACCTTAGACAAAAATGGTTACTGACATACAAGGTCACAAAGTCATGACTTTTTGACAATTTTTGTATAAAATGACTTTTTTCAAAATGTTGCTTGAATTCATTATTTTTTATACATTGAACTAGTTATCAGCCACTTACAGCTTCTTGGGATTTTGTTGTACATGACTCAAGGTATTAATGTAAAAAAATTGAATTTTTTAGGAGAAGGTATTTTTTTTTTATTCAAGGTCAAAGGTCAACTTTTGAAGGGATTTTTTTATTTTTCACAGTAGAGATATTTAACAAGAGACAATAAACAAGGGGCTACTAAAGAGCTTTAAAATGAGACCAAAATCAATGCTCTAGCTTTAATAGTTGTTTAGTTACACCATTTTGAAAATAGTCATTTAACGCAAAAAAGGTCAAAATGTCACAACTTTGTGACCTTGTATCTAAGTAACCAAAGGTCAGTCAGCTCTAATAATTTGGGAATTTAAGTTTGGCATGTATATCTGCTATTGTGCCAAGTATGAGCAAAATTGAAAGGGGTGAGTGTTTTAGGTGGCTGACTTGACATGGAATGACCCCTTTTCTACAGACAACATGTATGCTTCCAGATTCTCCTCCGACAAAGAATTTCGTAATCTTGTTTTTATTATTTTAAGCTTAGAAAATGCCTGTTCACACTGAACTTGAGTCACAGACAGTGTACAGATAACTTTGTACATTTGGTAAAGATTATCATATGCCTTGTCATTAAGTCTGTTTGATGCAAGAATATACAGAACACATGATGGACAATTGACACAATATTTAGAGCATGAATTCATTTTACTGCTGCTCTCTGCATTATCATCATTCGGCAAAAGCTTAAATATTTCAAAGTTTGATGCAAAAGACTGCAATTCTAATTTTACTTCACTTCTATTATCCCTGGAGCAAGCTCAAGAATACCTTCCAATGCTTCTTCTTCAAGACCATTTTTAGTAATATATTCATAATTTGATGGATCGAGGCATGACATTCTTATATAGTTGTCTATGGTCAATGAAACAGGATTCCAGTGATCGTACAACACGATCCATTATCAAGTTGAACACATGTACACGATAGTCTGACAAAGAATCAGATGTGTTTGTTTCATCAGCAGCTAGTTCATCTGCCACTCTCTTTGTTTTATGTTTCCTCTTGATTGGTAACTCAGTTTTTACAAAATCAATTTAGCGCGCAATTTTCCTATTGTTTTCTAATTTCTTTTCAGTACTATTTCATTTGACAAACTTTCGACTTTTATTCAAAAAATAGACAATCCAATTAACCGCACTGTGCAAGGTATTGCTGTGTATACTTTATCAAATTCTCTTGATCCTTTCTTCAAATCTGTAATGGATTTTTCTACCATATTCCATGCAGTAAACATATTTAAGCCACTTGTCTGTAGATAGCTTGACAAAGGGGGAGTGTGACTGCTGTCAATATTGTTTGAAATTCTAGAAGGCTAAATAGTAAAACATTTGCCTCCTGTTTTGTTTTTGTATCAAAATTGTTAGAGCTTTGAATAATGGATAAACATGTCAGAAGATCCACAAAATTACTGATACATATCTCGTCAAAATTTCCAAATATAGTAGTTGCTGCATTGGACTTCCCTGACCATCTGGTTTCACCAATTAGCTTTAATCGTTTCATCTTTTCTTTCCCCAGATGATGTCCAACAACTTCAATCCAGATGGCCATTCGCTTATATGATACCTTCACAAATTTTGCTAAATTCTGGAGTAAATTGAAGAAGGAAACTGCTGGTACGCAACACTTCATGGTTTCAGTAACTACTAAATTGAGTACATGGGCATAGCACCATACATGAACAATTGAACATGCTGATCAGTTACATCAGCAATTTTACTCTGTAAGCCATTATATTGTCCATGGATCTCAAGATGTTGTAATGTTTCATTTAATAGGTCAAAAAGTCCCTGCCCTGTACAATCATTGCTTGGAACAATTGCGAGTAGTCGTTCATGGATAGTATCATTTAGTACATATCGAACAACAATACTAAATTGATCAATTGATGAAATATCCTGGGTTGAATCTACTTGTATGGAATAATACTTGGCCTCAGCAACTTCTTGAGTAATTTTTTCCTGTATCATATTCTTCATAATTTGGGTCAAAGAAGAGATGGTTGTTTTACTAAAGAATGTGACAAGACTACCACGACCTTTACTTTGTGCCTTTCTTTGTTTTTCCAATCTTTCACATCGTTGTTCAGACTTTTCCTTCACCATGGAAACATGTGAAGCCATAATAGGATCATATTTTGCCATCAACTGCACAGTAGCCAAGAAATTTCCATGATTTTCTGTTTCATCAAGAAGAGAATATGCTGACTCATTTCTGTGTCCACGAAAAGGAAGAGCTTGTTTACCTAACATCGTTATTATATCTACAACTCTGGCAACAATAGTTCTCTGCTTTAGTACTTCATCTTTTCGCTTCTGCAATGATGCATCAAAAAAATGAGCTAAACCACCATCATTTACTACACTGATATATTCCTGAGCATCCTTGCTATCAGGGCTGTGGAGCTGGCACCAAAATCTTAAGCTCTGGCTCCGGCTACAGCATTTTCAAATTTCTGGCTCCAACTCCGGCTCCAGCATTTTTTTATGCCCAGCTCCGGCTCCGGCTCTGGCTCCAGCTCCTCTCACCATATATTAATGATTGATAAATCTCTTGAAATTGTACCTTGCTACTCATAGGCCATAGCAGGCAGCCACACAAAACATTTCATCACCATCACATGATTCATCAGGCTACTTTTTAAAATTTAGACCAAAGCCTGTTGCAGCTATTAATCTAAATTCTAATGACTATAGCTATGCCTTTGTGGCTTCTTTTATCATTTATTAATAATAATATTACCTACACCTTTCATGACAAAAAAAAATGTTTTACAAAAAGACAAAAAAAAACCTTATTCGTTTGTATTATAGAAGAATGAAACTTAATATTTTCAATTTTTAAAAATTAAGTTTACTAGTTTAAGTTTCTAAAAATTAACATTTCCTGAAAAAAATTAAGTCCAATTAGAAATCATTCAAAATAAAAAAAAAATAGCATAAAAAAGTTTGTATCTAAATATGAACTCTTTGTATTGGGCTGGAGCCGGAGCTGACACATTTTTTATCAGCTCCAGCTTCCCAAAAATAACTGGCTCCGGCTCCAGCTCCAGCTCCTGGCTCTGGCTCTGGCTCCTGGCTCCACAGCCCTGCTTGCTATGCATACCAGTTGATTCATGCTCTGATAAGCACTGGCTAATGCGTCTGTAATCATTAAATCCTTGCACAAAAGCAGATGGGTTAGAAGAGGTTGATGACTCAAATGCCAAGCAAAATGAACAATATAATGATCTATTCTTCTTCTTATATGTTAACCAGTGTCATGAGACAGTGTCACCCATAATTTTTCGCTTATATAACTTTACATTAAATGGCAGATCATGATCATGTGGCTGAATTGGATGCTCTTTGAACAAAGATTTCAAATCTGTTCGTGCAGGATATTGAAAGAGCTTATCCTGTCTAAATGTTGGTTGATTTTCATCATTATTTAAATCAGCTACTAGATCTTTTTGATTATGTACATGTACAGTAGGGTGTTCCAGCCTCACATGTGAAAATAAAAATTTGCAAGAGTCAAATCGCACACCCCTTTAATTAATTACACTTGAAGAAAGGAAAAAATGGGCAAAATTTCATTGGCCTATTAGGAGGGGAAGGGTCCCCTCATTGACCTTGTTTATTCGACCCTATATGAACAAACGTAAATGCTCAGCATTAATCATTCTAGAATGGAAGAATGAAATGTAAATTCTTTCTAATGACTAAATTAAAGGAAATGGAAATTCTTCCTAATGGCACATTTCATTTCGGGGGACAGAGGATATTTTTGTCTGCTGAGGGGAACTGCCGGCGGTGGTATTCGACGACTTGGTACATGAGCTGCCATTCCTCCTCGTTTTTTGTCAGGCCCTCGTTGAAATCTTCCGCCAGTTTCACGCCCATTCTGCCGCATTGTTCACAGACTTCAACGATGGTGCACATCCTTCAAGATCTTTGGGGTTTTTGGAACCGGCAACTTCAGGCAATGAAAAGGTTTTGAGTCCTTTTCGTGACCAAGGTGCTCAAATCCGACCGTCTCACGGTCAAGACCCTCTTTCCCTCCAGCCGACGCAGATCTTTGGGTTTTTGGTCTTCTTGTGCAGGTTTTGGAGCATGGCCGTCTTCTCTGCATCGGTGGTTTTGGAGGAGAACATAGCGAGTCCAGCTAAATCTTCGCTTAGGTACCAGAGGTGGCCCCAGAATTTCGTCAGTGCGGCAGTACCTACATCATGATCCACCGCCTTGTACCACTCTAGGTCCTCCAACAGCTCCAGGTCATTGACGGGCGCGTCCGCCGTCAATGGAGCCTCGAACCACCTCTGGAGGTAGATGGTGATGGCAAAGACGTTTATCCTGCATAGTGACCAGACCTCATGAGTGGTCAGGTGGAATTTGCTTCGAAGATGAACATCTTAAGACAGTAAATGCCTTTGGCCATCCACCTGGCCCGGTGGTATGCTCCAGGACGATTGTACCGGAGATCTCGTTTGCCATGACCATCGAGGAAGACCAGAGCGAGGATCAGGAACTCCCGGTAATCGTCTCTTGGGTGGCCAACTTCAAGCTGTTCTTCAATGAAGTGGACAATCTGCTCTTTTTTCAATGCCACCCATTCCGAAAGGATGTCGCTTGGGCCATCGCCGTTGAACGGAGAAGCCTGCTTCTGGTCGATGAACTCCCATTGGGATTTGAAGCGAGCGAACAGCGCAATTTCGGGGCCAGAAGACCTGAAGAACAGGTCAAAGACTGAGGTGATTACCAATTCCATCATGTGGTGTCTGCAAGCCAGGAAAAACGCGGCGGTCCATTTGGTCCTGGATAATCGTACAAGTGCCGCTGTGAATACCGGTATTCGCCGCTGTTGTGTCGAAGCAGAGACTGGCAATCCATGGTTGAACTTGTGGCCAATCATCCAGCACCTTCAGAACAGCTCCAGCCATCTGCTGTCCCATGCTGTCAGGGATTTTTTGGATCGCCAACAACTTCTCAAGATTCTTCCCGCTGACCAGCACTGGTATGCGATCCGATTTCCCTCCATCCAAATCAGGGAGGAGTTTGCCATCAAAGTGGATGACATGCAGCGTATCAGGATTGAACTCTGTCTTGATTCCGGCTGCCAAGTTCTTCCTGGACTTCTGCCATGAATGGTGAAGACTTGATTTGGACAAGGTGACCAAGGATAACTCAACTCCCGTGGCAGCGAGTGCTGGAGCCACAATGTGCATCGCTTGGCGTACTGAGGTTCCAGTTCGATCCAGGGCTGCGGCAAAATTGGGATATTGGATGATCCTCCTTGCCGACACTTGGCCGTCCTTGGGAGCGGATCGAGGAGTCGAAGGACCAGGAGAGGAATATTGGACATCATCATTGGATGCTTCGGCCATGGACTCCAAAGAAGAAGAAGACCCACTTTTCACCGTTCCTTTTGCTTGCAGTGAGTCCATCTCTTTGCGGCTTTTCTTCTTCCTCTTCTCTTCAGCTGCTCGGCGTTTCTCCCACTCCGCTGCCCTGCGAGCAAACTCCAGGTCCTCTCCTCCGATGTACATCTTCCACATGGTTCGCTGGTCATTCAGAAAGTCTTGATCTTCGGGGACTTTGATGAGTTTCATGGCGTTGGCATGAGCTGTTTCGAACAGTGTATTCAGGTTGGCTTGGAATCCCTTTTCCCACTCCAGTTGCTTCTCTCCCCGACAGTTTCAGTTTCTGGCAACCTTCTCGTAGTCCGTGGAGAGGGCCTTGATCCTCTCGACGCACTTGGGCTTGTGGGAGGTCGGAATAGATGCCCGAGCCCACACCACCATAACTTCATCAGCTACCACATTGGCAGCTTCCGCCGTGGACGTTTTTTTCTTCTGAGTGAAGAACAACAGACGTCGAAGAACATCTCCCACTGTCGGGAGCTGACACAGCATTTCCAGGGGTTAATTTCGCAACACCCCCACCAACCACACAGTCTCCTGCTTTCTTGTATCCATAACCTGAAAAGAAATATGCTACAATTAGTATAAGGTAGAGAGTAGCCATTCAGCAATAGTAACACATGGTTTGAGGGGACCCTTAAAATTAAAGAACACGAATGAAATTCATCTTGCTGGCATGTTTTCATGAGTGGAAGAAATTAGGGGGGTGTGCATGACAAACTTCAGGAACAAAAAAAATTGGGACACTCTAATGTACAGGCCCAGGTTCAGTTACTGTTATTCCACCAGCTAATTCAGAATCATAAAAATCAGCATCTACAGTCTCAAAAATGATAGGCATACCTTCATCTTTATGTCCTAGATCTACAGTATCAGCATGAACAGTTGTAGTTGAATTTCTCTGTAAGTCCTCTGTAAGTCCTCTTTCTGACATGTAGATATAGGTGTTGATATCATAAATGCTGTTATAGGCCTGCACGTTTTTGCTGAATCACTTCTTTCTGCTTCTCATTTATCTTTCTGTTTCTATGCTCCAGATTTCCATTTCATGTGCTCCATTTCCTTACCTGAAATATAAAAAAAAAAAAATAAAATTAATAAAGTAATCTGATTTACTAATTACATTTAATACCTATAATCAAGATCAACAAATTTCAAAACAAATAACAATGCTTGAATTATACTAGCTATAATGAATGATATATGTATTCTGTAACTGTATTGTAATGTAATTGTAATGTAATGTAATATAATCTTTTCTCAATACTATTACATGTACAGTATTTTCTTATTTATTTTTATATCTATCCTTATATATAGCAGCTTTATATAAAATATATACATAACTCTATATATCTTTTATATATAGACATAGAAATGGGTAAAATATAATTATACATATATAAAATTATACATATATATCCTCTAAGCCAGTGTTTCCCAACCGGGGGCCATATGGCTCCCTGGGGGCCATGGCACATTTGAAGGGGGCCACAGGAAAATGTTATTTTGTAAAATAGAGTTAAATCTGCATATTACCTACTGAAAATAATGCTTATGGGGGCCACAGGAAAAAATAAGGTTCCTAAGGGGGGCCATAAGCCAAAACCGGTTGGGAACCACTGCTCTAAGCTATGGACTTCTTCGTACAAAAATGTCTGTCTGTAGCTCCACTTAACTTCGACAGTGCAGTATTATTTCTAATCAATTGTACAGGGGGTGCCAAAAGTCACCCGACAGTTGAAAGTAAACTATTAATGAATAACTGTCAGTTGACTTTTGGCCCCCCCTATATTTATTTCTATCCTTAGTATATGAACTGTCATTGTATTAATAATATTTGTCATATGGACTATAGTCTGCCAATAAACCTTTTCATTTTCATAACAGCAATAACAAAAATAAGAGACTTACTTTGATAAATTGGAATTGATTTTAATGAAGCATGTAGGCAACTATTAAATAAACTAATGAAGTTAAAAATGTTGCAGTGACAGGCAGGTTGGCAAAACTATATTTTAGGCATGTAAATTTATTAATTTTTGCTACTTTCTAAAAGTTTAAAACCTGCAATAATTTTAACAAATTAAGGACGTTGTTAATACATTTGCCTTTTTATATACTATTAATAAATACAAAATAAAAAAAATACAAACAAATAATTACAAAAAACTAAATAAATTATATCTATTTCATGTAATAGCAATACTGTCAACACCCTCAATTAAGATTCTAGCAGGGATGGGGAGTCGGCCAAAAACAACCGACTCCCGACTCCTGAGTCGGTATTTTTAAAAACTGACTCCGACTCCCGACTCTTTCCTTATCATGCTGATCTACAACCTAATAAATATTGGGATGTTTGTTTCGTAGATGGCATTTCAAGTTTGAGGCTCTAGTTGGAGCATTAGCATGTTTCCCAGTGTAAGCACTAATTTTTGCATTACACTCTTTACCATCCTTTTCTACTTGACAAATAAAAATACTTTCATCCTCATTTAGCTTAAAATATTGAAAGACTGCTGATTTTCTACTAGGCCCACGACTCATTACTAATAGGGGCTAATTAAATTAATAAATTGCTAATTTTTATATGGTACCTAGTATCCTAAAATAGAAATATGAAATTCATTTGCTAAGATTTACCAGAACAATAAATCAAATGTGGAAATGTGAATCTAGAATTAGTTCATGAAGATATTTATTTAGGGCAGAGTAGTATTCTGGTAAATTGTTGGCATATAGAAATTGAATCAGAGTCGGGAGTTGGTCGTTTTTACCGACTCCCGACTCTTCAAAAAAGCCCCAACTCCCCACCTCTGGATTCTAGGATATATCTCATCAGGCCCAACTGACTTATGTTTATTTAAACTTTATATACGAGTATGATAGATTGGTTGCCAATTTTTTTACCTCAGGTCTAGAGGGCCAACTTCCCTTTTTTCTAAGGGGGCCCATCTGCCACATGGCAGACTGACAGCCTAGCCAGTCTACCACTGTCTGAAGGTATTTAAGTGTAGGCTAGCATTATTGAGAGAGGAAACAATTTGTTCATACATGTCTTTAAATGCCAAAATATATTTGAATTCTACAGTTTACATCCTGACAAGCTAGAGCATCATTAGGGATAGACAGGGCCACCAAGAGGGCAGAGAAGCCAGGTTAAATCCCCAGGGCCCAGACCTCTAGAGGGGCCAGAAAGAAGGGGGATAAAATCTGAAAATATTAATAAAGCAATTGATTAAATAACAGAGGACATATAATTAATGAACATACATTTTATAGAGATTATCATACTTATGTTTTGAATAGTGAATTGGACATATAATCAGTTTGCTTGTTATGTACACAAAACACATCCATAATAAAATACTGAGTAAACGGGAGGGGGAGGGGCATATACCAATCCTTCCCCGGGGCCCGTGGCAGCTCAGCTCTCGCCGGCCCTGGCGATAAATATATTACTTAGCAGTACAGTACATCAGACTTAATTACAATACTGTTTACCCTCATCAACTTTCAATCCTACCACAGATGTTAAACTAACAGGCCTATAATTTCCACCCTCCTTTTTATTAACTCAAAACTTAGGAATGAAGTTATTTATACTCTAATAATAATCCTGGTATTATTCTACTATTACACCCGTCTAACGTCCAACAATTATTTTATGTTCATTAAGTAGATTTTTTAATTCTAAGACACTTTCCTTCTATAGCGTTTCCGTCGCAAATGCTTCGTTTTCGAGATATAAACATTTGGTTAATATTCGTTTTTTGACCCAGTCACACCCAGCTATAACAGCAATATATATTGAATAACCAATCAAAGCTGAATAAGAAAATATATATATTATTTGTGAAATTTATATAAAATGTACTTTTTTAAAAAATATATTTTCTACTTTCTAATATGTATGTATATAAATTTTGGTTGGTTTGTTTATTTGGGCTACCTTTTTTGGAGATTTTTCTTGGCTTTTTTTGGCTACTTTTTCTTGCTTTGGCTACTTCTTTCTGTTTCTGGTTAGTGTGGTAATTTTCGTTCTACTGGTATGATGTGTCAATCTTGTGAACTTGATTTCGAAGACCTAATCCACCTTGTTGGCCTCGATGAAGATAAAAGTTTAGATTTTTTTTCCAATCACGGCATAATTCCGACATCCGTGATTTGCCTTAAATGTAATACTGCCTGTATTTTAAGACAAGACTCAGTGTTTAGGTGCCGTAAAAAAAATGGAAGGATGTGAAATCGTGGGTTTTACGTGCTGCGAATAGACATCCTCATTACCAGAAATATTTTGCATGATACTTGTTCCTGGCAGAACATCCTGATGATTCTACAGTTCTGCATCACTTCCTTACTGCAATTGCAGAACTATATCCTCCAAAATAAGGTGACTGGTTAGGCTAAGTTAGGTTAGGCTAAGTTAGGTTAGGCTAAGTTAGGTTAGGCTAAGTTAGGTTAGGCTAAGTTAGGTTAGGCTGTTTAGCATGAATGCAAACTTTTCTGGTCAATTTTGAGGTTTTGCAGGAATCTGCCATCCATTTCCTGTGCAAATGCGTAGTTTTCGAGATGACAATATCTCGAAAACTACGCATTTACACAGGAAACAGATGGCAGATTCGTGCAGAGCACCTCCAAATTGACCAGAAACATTTGCTCTCATTATAAAAAGAGACTGGGTCAAAAAACGAATAATTACCAAACATTTTTTTGGTGTGTATCTAGTGTGTGTTTGTACGGTCATTTGTGTGTTCGTACCTTCGTTTGTGTTGCCATCACATGTCTGCCCAATCAGAGCGCTCCATCCATTTCGAATTTGAATTAGTTTGCTACTGGAATGGCTTCGTGTGACATGTGTTCATTCGATTATTACTGCTGTATTGTCGCTTTCTATGAAAATTTAGAAAAAAGTGTTGAGTTTCTGCGTGCTCACAGTGTTCTACTGACAGTAGTGAAGTGTCCACATTGTAAAATGGAGTGCACATATCGTCAAGACCAGAAACTGTGGCATTGTAGAAAAAGTTACGTTGTGCTTAAAACGAAAAGACGGTACTGTGATTATTCTCTTAGATTTTAAAGGTAATTCCTGTTTTTCTTTTAGGATAGGTTAGGTTTAGTTAGGTTAGGTTGTTAGGTTAGGTTAGGATAGGTTAGGTTAGGTTGTTAGGTTAGGTTGTTAGGATAGGTTAGGTTGTTAGGTCAATTTTGAAGGTGAAATTTTTTCCCTATGGTTTTTGATGTTTTGAACGAATCTGACCTTCAAAACCGTCGGAAATGAGTCGTTTTCTGTGATTTCCCCCACATCGCCAGCTGGGGGGGGGGGGGGGGGTATATATCAAAAACGAGTCATTTCCGACGGTTTTGAAGGTCAGATTCGTTCAAAACACATCAAAAAACATAGGAAAAACATAAATTTCACCTCGAAAGGGAGACGGGTGTAATACTGTACATTTACCATAATCCCAATAAAGTAAAATCTACAGAATTATTAATACAATAAACCTTGAATAACTTGTAAAAAAAAACCTGGACCAGAAGAAAGAAAGTCTTTCTATGGTCACTACTTCTACTTCTTCTTCTGACCAGAGCAGGTTTGCCAGATACTTTTCAAGAAAAGTAGCAAGAACACTACCCAAAAGTAGCGAAATAGAATTCAAAGTAGCCCCAAGTAGCACAGTATAATTAACGTATATATATATATATATTATATATATCAACGTAAAGAACGACGCTTGTATAGGAGAATTATCCCCGCAAGAATGAGATAATAAAGAACGAAACAAATGAAAAATGAGGTACCCACCCGGGAATCGAACCCGGATCTTCCGATTGCCGGTCAGATATGATAACCACTACACCACAGGCCTCACCCAAACAAATGTCGTAATTCCTCTACCTCATTTTTTCATTTGTTTCGTTCTTTCGCTCTCATCTTGCGCGGGTAATTCTCCTATACAAAGCGTCGTTCTTTACGTTAATTATACTTCGTGTTTGCAGTTATAATGTATATAATGTTACGGCATGCGGAGGTGGCCTTTGGGGCATTGGTTTCTGCGCGTATGTAGAGGAATTACGACATTTGTTTGGGTGAGGCCTGTGGTGTAGTGGTTATCATATCTGACTGGCAATCGGAAGATCCCGGGTTCGATTCCCGGTGGGTACCTCATTTTTTCATTTGTTTCGTTCTTTCGCTCTCATCTTGCGCGGATAATTCTCCTATACAAAGCGTCGTTCTTTACGTTAATTATACTGCGTGTTTGCAGTTATAATGTATATATATATTATATATATATAGGGTATATATATATATATATAGTGGACACTTATATATATATATATATATATATATATATATTATAGTTTTAGCCGTTTAAGGTGATAATGATTTAATTGTATGAACTGATTGATTAAGGCAATGACTGATTGATTACACTAGGCAACAAATTTCAACTTTTTTTTTGTTACAGACACGTGAACTACTGATTCCTACTAAAGCGCTGATGCTGATTTCAGATCTGATATCAAAATTTCTCTATCACGTCCAGATTTTGTGTAACCGAAAACCCCTATTTTTCATTTTTTTCTCACCCGCTTCTATTACGAAAGCCGTCTAAGCTACTTTTCCGTGCCACGTTTTATGTTAAGCATACTGTACTTAAATAATTAGTGAACAGGGATGTCTTTCCTCCTTTATTCTGGCTTAAGACAGACAGCGGAATTCCGCTGGCGGAGTTACCACCCCTGCGCCCAACCATCCACCCAAAGCGCGTTAGTATTTTGTTGTTACTACTGAAAGGCAAATTCCTGTTCTTAAGTGAAACTTTGGTGTGTCCTCTTCCTTTGTCGCTTGTAGGATGACGAGCTCTCCTTCTGCAGGAACCAACAATAATCTCCCATCATATTTGGGTTGAAATTACCTTGGTATCTGTTTTCCATAACTGAGATCTGTTGGTGGAAGCGCTCACCATGCTCGTCACTTACAGCCCCAAGGTTGGCCGGAAGAAGTCAAGATGAGAATGTAAAAAATGAATTTTCAAAGACATTCTGCATCCCATTATTTCATAAGATTTAAGCATGTTTTCTACGAGTTTACGGTGGTTTTCAGCTTTGTGGTTTCCAAGAAAATTTTTTGACAACTTCAACGAAAGATGTCCATGCTCCTAGTTCATTCTCATTTAGGTTAGATGGAAACGATGAGTCGTGGATGACACTGCGGATATGTGATCCAGTGAAAACTCCAGCTTCTAGCTTAGCATCTGTCAATATTCCTTTGAATTTATCCTTAAATATTGGAAACCATTACCTTGATGATCCATACCCTTCACGAATTTTTCATAAGGCCAAGTTTAATGTGAAGTGGTGGAAGATGTACTTTCTGAGGTCAATAAGTGCTGGGTGTTTCACATTGTATTTACCAACAACATGTTCAGTTCTAGATGGCCAATCATGTTTTTTGTAGTGGTTCTTGTCATCTCTGCTGTTCCATAGACACAAAAAGCACATATGCTTTGTGTAGCCCAACTGTACCCAAGAAGTAATGATACAACTTTAAGGTCGCCACAAATATTCCATGTGTGGTCCTTATATTTGATGAGTCTTAGCAGCAGTTTCATCGATTCATAAGTCTCATTAAGGCCAGTGGCATGTGCTACAGGTATTGAAGGTTTTTCATTGCCGTTGTGGCAGTAATACAGCTTTAAGGCTAGCTTTACTAGAGTCAATGAACAGTCTCCATTCTTTGGATCATAGCGACAGCCAATCCCTTGCATCAGACCACTGATATCTGGCAGAAACAAACGTTTTCTTCCTGTAAGTAAAATGATGAAAACTGCAAATGGCGATGGCGGAAATGGGAAACTTTGGTGTTTGGTTGGAGAAGATTAAATTCTTGAAGTCTTGAACCAAGCAACTCTGCCTTTTCTTTTGGTAATTCCAAATCGCGCACTAAGTCATTTAACTCCGCTTGACTTAACAAATGTGGGGAAATATTGCATCTGGAACATATATGCCATCTTTCCCTGTTTCTATATCACTAGCAGAATCTTCAGATGAACTGCTGTCTGTTATCGTTGCTGGTGGAACTGGTGGTGATTTGTTTCATCATGTGGTACTGGTTTCATTGCTGATTCGCAGTTTGGGTACGTGATCTTTGATTTGTTTTTCTTTGTGAAACCAGCAATCTTTGTTAAACAAAATAACAATCATCGAAGTGATTTTTCGGCTCACGCCAAACCATGGGACTGAGAACGGCATAGCTTTTCTTTTACCATTCATCCAAGCTATTAACATTGCATTGCACTGTGCACAGCAAATATGTGGTGCCCAGTCCCTCTGTTGGTCTCCTAACTTACAGTCAAAATAACACTTGTAGGCAAGTTTAATCTTTGTTGTTATGTTTCTACGTTGTGGCTTAGGTGTATATTGTCCACAGACAAAACAGAAGTTGTCTGGGTGATTTACACAAGCACGTCTATTTGATGCCATTTTGAATTACCATACAATATCTGAAAAAACGTAGAAAGTAATTATTACGATGTGCAAAATAAAAAGAAATACACACCGTAGTACAAAACAAATGCTATAAAAACACACAAGTCACCACAACCTGTCACTTGCTCATCGGCAGAGAGCTTCAACAACCGTTCTGCTTGACTGTCACGTAGCGACTGACCGTTGTGCCGTTGCCCGTTACTATGCTCTTGACTCAGTGTTGCCAACTCGGGATAAATTTTATTTATCAAAATTGTTCGAATTTGTATATAGTTGCCAAAAAAAAATTGCTTTAACCTTGAAAAGCAAGTTTCATATTACTGGCATTAAGCCGATTAAAACCAAAATCTGGACGTGGTAGAAAATTTTACTAAAAGTGATTTGCATTTTACACAAAATCTAGACGTGATAGAAAAAATCTAATTATAGATTTGAAATCAGCATACCGAAATTAGCTAGGAGCACCTATTTGGTCTTCTGTAACAAAATCTTTGTTGCCTAGTGTTATTAATGAAAGGCTATTTGAGTAGATCCACCATACTATTGGAAGTGACCGAAATGGCAGCGAGGGTCACCAGCTTGATTTACGCCCAAGCAAATTAATGTTAAGGTTATAAAAGACACCTTATGTTTTGTGTAGTTTAATTAAGAAAATATTTATATTAATTTTCACAGTGAAAATACAATGGTAAGACTGACTAGAAAGCTTGACAATTCGATAATGACCTTTGAAATGCGCTCGTTTATGTGAGGCTTAATGGTATACAAAATGGGACACAACCTGAAATATGAGATGGTGAATACAAAAATAATGCATGCACGTAATAATATAACAAATAGGTTATGTAATACACCGATTAGGGAAACTACAGATTATGCATAAATGAACTGTGAAAGAGGCCTATTAATGACACCGTGAACGCGTACGTTTTGGTACTCTAAATAGAATAAGCCTCGGTACTTTATTTTGTACGTAATAAAACCGTTACTTATTCACGGTGGTATAACAAAGAATTGACAGTAATTAATTGGTAGTTTATGTTATGCTTATGGCATAGACCTAGGTACTAAAATGAAATGTTAATAGCTTAATTGAGGTAATACGTAATGTACAGTACTCATCGATGGTATGTGATGGCATGCAACATAGAACATTGAATGGGCCTAATAAATGCTATAAAGAATGCACGTGCGTTTGGTACATTGAATGGAAAACATGACACTGATAATAATAATGGATTGAAATGCTTGCACAAATATCATTTATATACAAGAACATTATGTGATGTTAAGTGATTACGTCAAGAGAATATTTAGTTAACACATAAATATATGAATTGAACAGAATAACGGATGATACGCGGAAATAACGGTATAAAAATGACACTTGAATTGGATGACAGGCCTACCGTTCGGCCTAATGATAGTTGAGGGAATATACACGGTATATGAATTAGGCCTGCAGTAGAGAAACTATTTATCGCACAAATATTATAGTGAACACAACCGCGGATGATGTGAATTACAGGTTCTGAAGGACACTTGAATTAGAAAAATGGTCTACTGCGTTATTAACGGGAGTCAATGGGAACGTTTACTTACTCACTTTGGGAGAGTAGCCTGCTGTTCGGCGGTAGGCTAAGGTAGGCCTCAAGAGTACTTAGAATATGATGTACTTAGCTTACCCGGACGATGTGACTCCGTGGAAGGAGTGTGGAAAAGGAATACCGTGAGTGTCGTTGATCGTCCTCTGGAAACTGGTCGCTCGCGCGTTGGTCGGGCCGTGGATTAGGCCTTTTTGCGATGGAGATGTAGGCCCGGTGGTGGTTGTCTCTTGGAAGTTCGTTCCGTAGGTCGAGGTATGATGGGCCTAATGGAGTCTCGTAGACGAATTCTTCGTAAAGCGGTAAAAGCTGACCAGATGTGGAGTGATTTGGGCTTGTAGCTTTCGCCGTCGAGTCACGCAATGTGTCCCTTGCGGATGCTTCTAGTAGTGTTGCAAACTTTGCCGGTGCTCTCGAAGATGCTTGATAACCGGTTTATGCGGTAATGAAGAGACCAAGGGGAATTCCTGATGCCGTTGGGGTTTCCTGCGGCAGTGTTGGTGGGTCACTTCCAATGATGCTTCGCTTCTTGAATGTGGTGTTGAAGTGAGCCTTGGTCTTGAGCCGGTTACAACTGATGAAGGATGACAACGTACAGAGTAGTCGAACGGAATGGAAACGCCGGAGTGAGAGTGAGTGAGCGTGGATGCTCTCTTTTATACGCCGTTCCTGTGACGTAGAACTGTACCAAATCTTAAGACGCCTTGTCCACGCGTCTTTTAGTTTACAAAGGCTTACATTCGCGCCTTGGGAAGACACAGACTTTCCATTGTTTGTTTGCCCACGTGTGTTGTGACTGTTTGATGGTAGCGTGGAAGGAAAGTATTTCTGTCTATTTGTTGGTCTATTTCTTGTCGATCCGCTATATATATATATATATATATATATATATATATATATATATATATATAAAATTTCGTTATATTTAATTTTAAATACTAAATTTTATTTACCTTATATGATTCACAAACCACAGTTGTATGGAATTTAATAACTCCTCTTCTTCATCTTCATTGCTTTCAACTTCGTCGTTAGATTTCTTGTAATGTCGGAATTATATTTTAACATCGATGAAGACACAATTGAGTCACTGAGTCACGATCGACTCTGGTCGATCTGAACATCTGGTATAGTTATGCAGTACGGCTGCGGTATACGAGTCGACCATACACAAAACATAAAAAATATACAATTTAAATTAATATGGAATTCATATTAATGTATATATTCAACTAATATATTAATATTTTATTTCAATAAAATTTATCGATTTTCAAAATAGCCCAAAATAGCATTACAATTTTTGGAAGTAGCCCAAAAGTCGCAAGTAGCCCACTCTTAAATTTTAGTAGTGCCAGCCCATTCTAAATAGCCCAATTCGCGAAAAGTAGCCCAATCTGGCAACCCTGGACCAGAGTAGGGATGGGGGTAATCGATTACTTCAATTACTTTAAAAACTTCCCCACTAATTGATCAGTCAACTGATTACTCCTTCATTTAAAATAAAATGGTCACTTTCCATTCTTTCACAAACCTGTGAAAAAACTATATACGGCTATGGGTTGATTGCCTGTTACCCTCATCCATCGGAAATTTACAGCAGATTTCAGTGGAGAGTTAACGACAAAAGCCCTACGTTTTTTTCGCTAGAGAGTTATGTATGTGTAGATTTTCAAAGCAGGCACGTGCAGAGAGGGAGCTACAGGGGCTTGAGCCCTCCCATTTGCCCCTTCATGCCTCAGAAAGGCCTTTTTTTTTAAAAAAATAATGCTGTGAAGAGACTTCTTTTTTCTTTTTTTGAGGAGGAGATGGTGCCCTTTTTGTTAACTTTCAGCCCCCCATCTGAAGTGTCCTGTGCACGGGCCTGCTTCAAAGGATATCTTTATGTATTGTTTTTAGTGGTTAATGAATGTTAAATTTATTTGCCTTCGGTATTTTAGCTGCCTAATAGTAAAGAAAGAAATCAGCTTACCTTATTATTTTGTTGGGCCTCGCTTCTGTTTCGATGTAGGGCCGCGATACGATGGAGTTACACAACGAGTTTATTTGGTTTAATTAATATAGGCATTCACTACACTTAAATACCTGAAGGAATAAACCTATCCTTTTGAGTTATTAGTTTTATATTATGAGGTATTAACTCAGAAGATGCTGATGAACCGGAATACGACTCGTTGGCGATTCCATTGTTCGAGGGCAGCTCGAGGAATTCTATGGGAGAAACCCTCGTCGTAGGCGCCGTTACTGCTACCCTGGTGCAAGGGTGGAGGATATAACTAATAGTGTTGACCATTTTACAGACGGTACCGCCGAGGACACAATGTATGTTATTCATGTCGGTACTAATAACGTTTTAAATTCTAGATCGGAAGAACTGCTGGCTAGGTACAAGGACTTACTAGAGCGACTAAAGGAAAAAACTAATAAGATTGTCTTAACAGGTATACTTCCTCGAATTATCCAACGTAACGATTTCTACAGCAAGGCGACCTATATTAACAATAACCTAAAGTCTCTTTGCCAACAGGAAGGAGTGCATTTTGCGAATTTTTGGAACAATTTTTACGGCAGGAGGGACTTGTTCCTCGGAGATGGACTTCATCTTAATGACGTTGGAGCTGCGCGTTTAGGAAGACTATTTCATAACACTGTCTCTTCTTTTCAGGCTGCCGTAACTCGAACGGTCCCAGCATAAATTCCACAAATTTCCTCTGCGCTCGCGAAGGTGTCGCAATTACAAACAATTTGAAGGTTCTATCCTTAAATGCTCGTAGCTTACGAAATAAAATAAACGAATTTTTTTCTTTAATTGCTTGTAAAGACTATGATTTAATTGCGATAAATGAACCGTGGTTTAGCACTGAAACACGTGACTTTGTAGGGGAGTATCAAATTAGAGGGTATAGACTTTTTGTTAAAAACAGAATACGTAGGCGAGGAGGCGGTGTTATGTTGTATATCAAAGATAATATTGCGAACGTTATAGAAGTGAAGCACACAATTCCAGAACCAATAGATTCGACTATAGCAGAACTTAAATTGAACGATTTCAAACTTCTTGTTGCTGTTATATATAGGCCTCCTAATCAAACAGCTGATACGGACGAAGCGTTATATCGTGAACTAAAGAGAATAATAGGTAGTGAGCAGGCTTTAGTTATGGGTGACTTTAATTGCGCCAACGTGAATTACGATACAATGTAGGGAGACGCGGAAGGTATATAATAGTTTAGTTCATTTTCTCGAGGATAGCTTTCTTATTCAAAATGTTGGGGAACCTACGAGGTTGGACAGTATTTTAGATTTAATAATAACTACGGATGATAGACAATAGCGATCACAATATGGTAGAGCAGAGCTTTCCAAACTTTTAACGTTGGCGACAAACTATTTAAGCATAACAATTTTCACGACACATTAATTAATTTTTGTTATCAAATATCAAATATCAGATAATTTTTCAGTAGGTGGTTTATCTTGTAGCCGATTTTGTTGATAGAAAAAACCAAATTTTCAAAATACAAAAAACACTAATGTGTCGCGACACACCAGTTTGGAAAGCTCTGTGGTAGAGTTTGTCCTCTCAGTAAGTCACTCGAAACCAGCTAACTCGACTAAAATTCCTAAATTCCAGCACGCAGACTTTTGTAAATTTTGAAATAAATTGACACACGTCAATTGGGAAAACGTAATGGGGAACTCTAACGCAAAACTAATGTGGGAATCGTTTGAAACAGTATTTAGGACTATAAATGAGGAATGTGTACCGTACAAAATTAAGCGTGCGAAAGTAAATAACAAGCCCTTGTGGTTTACTTCTAGAGTAGGAGACATTATAAAGAGTAGAGATAGGGCTTATAGGCTACATAAGTGCGATAAAGACAATTTGTGGTTAATGAAACAACTACATATCTCTAAGGCGTGAAGCGAAAAGTGTGATAAAAAAAAGTCCAAGCGCGATTGAAATCTCCATAGCTCGTGACGGTAAAGAAAACCCCAAGCGATTCTTTCAATACGTCAACAATAGAAATTCAGTAAAAAGTGTCTTGGGGCCGTTGAAAAATGTTAACGGAGATCTAGTTTCTGAAAACAAGGAAATGGCTACCTTGCTAAACGAATTCTTTACGTCAGTTTTTACTATAGAAGATGTAACGAATATCCCTACAGCAGTTGCCAAAAACTTTTTTACGCATAGAATAGTAAATAGCTGGAATAGTTTGCCGGTAGAAGTAATTAGTAGCACGTCTATAAACATGTTTAAAAATCGATTAGACGCATATGTTGATAGAGGTTTTTGAACAGGTTGGCATACATAATGTACCAAGAACATCTCGATGTGGAATCCTCCAAACAATTGGCAAGACATGTAAACCTACGATTCACTCACCATTAATACCCAGGTACAAGAAGCAGCGTGTTGAATGGGCGCGTCAGTATGTGAAAACAGATTTTAATACTGTATTGTTAACCGATGAATGAAGAGCAAGCCTTGAGGGATCTGATGGTTGGTCAAGAAGATGGATTGCTAAGGGTCAATCTCTACCATGGAATGAGGTTTTCTTTTAGAAAGTTTGTGTAAGACTGGACATTCATTTTTACACCATCAGGCACTCTGTATGGGACAGCTACTTCATTGCCTATCAATCCTGCCCAAAACATGACACTACCTTCACCTTGTTGGCGTCTTAATCTCGATGGTAGAAATTGGCTCTCAGCAATCCATCTTCTTGACCAAACATCAAGTCCCTCAAGGATTGCTTTTCATTCATCGGTGAACAATACAGTATTAAAATCTGTTTTCACGTACTGACGCGCCCATTCAACACGCTACTTCTTGTACCTGGGTGTTAATGGTGACTGAATCGTAGGTTTACACGTCTTGCCAATTGTTTGGAGGATTTCACATCGAGATGTTCTTGCTACATTATGTATGCCAGCCTGCTCAAAAACCTCTTTACTTGAGGACAATGGATGCTTTGCAATTTGCGCTTGATTACAGATATCTGCCGCCTTGTCACTTTTCTTATAGCTCCTTTATCACTTCGCTGCCTCAGTTTGGTACCCTCCGCTACAAACTTGTTTACAGTTCGATAAGCTCTGCCAAACTGCTTCGCAATTTCAACAGATTTTATATTTTCAGCGAGTGACTTGACTATTTTTCTTTTCTCAGTTAATGTTAAATCCTTCTTCTTACCCATTTTCACCATTTAGATCCGTAAATAGAATACTTGCTTAATAATTCGGAACACAATATTTTACATATTTTTCAATAAAATGAGAAAATATTTTGATAATTAAAATAATTATCGAAATGAATACCATCAATGCTACTATATATAGTGATTATTTGCTACAAATTTCATTGAAATCGGGGAAAAACTTTTGAAAACATTGGAGAAAATGTAATCTGCTTAATACGTGCGAACGCAGTGTAAATATTCAATGTAAATTTCATATTTACATTTAGGATAAACAGTTCTAATTGTGGCATATGTGCATGTATTATATGTATTTATATGGCTTCCAAGACAATTCTATTTTTACAAATTTTGAAAATTCCTTGTCGCCCAGTAGCCTAAAATTTCATTTACTGGGCGACAAATTTTCTTTAATGGGTGATATTCATGTCGCCCACTCACTAAGTTAAAAAATGCTCTGAACATCATAATCATATTTTTAACTTCCAGGATTCTAAACCTATGACGAAGGTCAGGGACCAGGAACAGAGACAAATATACGAGGCATTTTATATTTTAGGAGAAAACACCATTTCAAATATTAAGCTGTTCTACAGTATGGACAGCTTTATTTTTAACATTTTAAAATATTAGGGCAATTTCGTGTCGTGACCGGCTGCCAGACGCACAGGATTGATTTTTACTTAAAGATTTCTCATTTTGAATGTTTGAAAGCTGGGCAATATTTTGCCTTAGTCAACTGCCAGATGTACGACAGCCACCATCTCTCTGTCCGTGATTATCCCTTAACACAGTCATTTTAACTTCAGCTCTTCCGTGGAACAGAAGTTTTATAACTCTTTTAGACATTTTAACTAGTTTATGGCTTTGAAAATGGTTTGGTTGTGACCGGCCGAAATTAATTAGCCTTTGTAAGCATTGTTTTATTTATTTTTTTTCCCTGCGGGTTTGGGTGATATATATATATATATATATATATATATATACATTTTAACTGCAAACAACACACAGTATAATTAATGTAAAGAACGACGCTTGTGTAGAAGAACGTTCCGCACAAGATGAGGAGAGAGAACGAACAAATGAAAAATGAGGTAACCACCCGGGAATCGAACCCAGGATCTTCCGATTGCCAGTCAGATATGCTATCCACTATCCTGGGTTCGATTCCCGGGTGGTTACCTCATTTTTCATTTGTTCGTTCTCCCTCCTCATCTTGTGCGGAACGTTCTTCTACACAAGCGTCGTTCTTTACACATATATATATATATATATATATATATATATATATAAAGAAAGAATTTGTGTGGATATTTATTTTTACACTAATTAAGGAATAGCATGGTATGGGTCCAAATTCTCACTTAATCTGTAATTTGTGTAATCTAGAAACAACGGAAAACTCGGCGATAGAATAACCTTTATTAATAATAAAATAAATACAGTAGTCTTTTTACAATTTACAATTTTTACAATGACATAAATAATTGTGAAGCTCGACTATTTATTTTTTTTTATTTTTAATTTGGCCCTTAAGCTTTAGGCTTTACTGGGCTCTTATTAAAAATAAGCAGCTAGCCGTTATAAATTAATAATAATAAAATAAATAAATAAGTAAATAAGTATTATTAATAGTTAAAGCCTGTATTTCAATATTAAACAATATTAATGGACAATATTAAACATTATTAGTGGACATTAATCCTAGATTTTTGTTAGTATCCCATTATTAATCGGGATTTTAACTTGGTTTTAAACAAATTTACATTCGCAATATTTTTTATATCGGCGTGCAAGTCATTCCATAGTTTCAATCCAATGAAAATGGGTAGTTTTTGAGATGAAGACAATCTAAATTGAGGTATAACAATCTTTGATCTATTTCTGGTCTGATACGGGTGGATTTCTTGATGAGTTACAAAATATCTATTTACCCATTGCAATTAATGATTTTGCTCTTACACTTGTAAATAAAATAAAATGTGCCAGTTTGGTTATATCATTGAGCTTTAGTAGGTTTAGCTCTTTAAATAATGCACTAGAGTGATCAAGGAAATCAGCATCAGATACCTTATTGCTCGTTTTTGGATGACAAAGATACCATTTAATGCGTTGTTAGCGGAGTTTCCCCAAACAAGGGTGCAGTATGTTATATAAGGAAGAACAAGAGTATGATAAAGAGTCAATAAAACTTGTTTAGGGACTACATTTCTAAGTTTAAACATTATAGCAACGCTCCTTGAAATCTTTTTCGCGATATAATTTACATGATCACTCCATTGCAAATTCTTATCTAGCATTACACCAAGAAATTTTGTTACAGTACACTCCTTTATGGTGATTTCATTAACATTGAGTTCATCAAGATATACATTTCTTTTATTAGTAAAAATCATGAAATTTGTTTTACTGGTATTTAGGAAGAGTTTATTGGTGGTCAACCATTTCATTACACTGATGAATTCTGAATGAAATATATTCTTAGCTGTATTAACATCTTTGCAAGAAAAGGAGAGAGTTGTATCATCTGCAAACATTATGAAGTTCAGTATATCAGCTGAATGTGGAAGGTCATTTATATATAATAAAAATAACAGTGGACCCAGCACTGAGCCCTGTGGCACACCATGTTTGACAAGCGCTTTAGTGGAGCAAACCTTATTTACTGATACAAAATTATATCTATCGGACAAATAACTTTTAAACCAATCACTGATTGCCCCTCTAAAGCCGTAACAATACAATTTATTAAGTAGAATATTATGGTCTATTGCATCAAACGCCTTACTCAAATCCATAAATATTGACATCATTATTTCTTTGTTCTCCTTAGCTCTATTTACATTTTCCATAAGATTTAAAATAGCCATTTCCGTTGTTCTATTATTACGGAAGCCATATTGATTTGGAGATAATAAATTGTTAGATTCTAAATATCGCTGCATTCTACTTTTTAAAATTTTTTCGAAAACTTTGCTGAACACAGATAATGAACACACCGGCCTGTAATTTGTTGCTAGTGTAGGATCACCCCCTTTAAAAAGGGGTGTTATACAACCAGTTTTTAGCATTGATGGGAATATTCCTTTGGAAATACTTTGATTGATAATTTTAGCCAAAGTTACAGATATCTTATCTTTAACAAGTTTCAGTATAGGTACAGGAATGTTATGAATGTTATTTTTTGTATTTTTTAATTTACCAATAATATTCTGGACCTCAGTAGAGGTAGCAGGAACAAAAGAAAATGAATTTAGTGGGCTGGCGATTAGATGTGATTTCTGTCAACGACTTCATGACTTTATCTGCATGAATTGGAATGATAGGGAAATAACTCTTGTCTCGAACGCGAAACACGTCGTGGAGATCAAATTTCTATGTGGCGCATGTACACAGACGGTAAATTCATTCGCGGTCTTTAAAGAAATGGAGATAGCAGACTCGAATGTTACAGAAAAGAATGAAATAATGGGGACACAAGGGTCCGGAATTGTCCCAACGAAAAACCGGGTAGAAGAGAGAGGATGAAATAACGTATAACAGCATAATAACGAACAACAATTTAATAACGAATAACAATATAAACAATATAATACGGAAGGAAGACATAGATGAAAGAAAAGAAATAAGTAAAAGTTGCGAAGTAGTTAAACTGTCCAACGAGCGAAATGATAAAAAGATAACTGAAAACGTAGAAAATAAACAGCCAAAGAAAAATAATGATAATACCAAAATTAAGAACTTTGAAAATAATAAGAAAACAAGAAGTAGAAGCGTAGAAAATATCGTATGTAAATACTACGCGAAGGGGAACTGCAAATATCGGGATGGGATGCATTTCATATGCACATCCCACATTATACAACACGCATTACACAAGTGGATACTGCAAATTTGATAAGAAATGCAAGTTCCACCATCTTACAGTCTGCAACACCTATGCAAGATATGGAAGTTGCAAATATGGAAAAAAATGCCGTTACCACCACCCTCAAAGGAACGCAACGAGTGAACAGGAAAAACGAACATCAAAGAAGAGTGCCAATTTTTTAGACGCAGCCATCACAATTCAGCTGCTAAATACTATCCAGCAATTACAAAACCAGTTGACAAATATAGGAATCCGAGAGCCGGACAGAAGGCACGCACAAAGGCACTTCATGCGTATCGGGACAACAGGTACGACAAAGATAAAAAGAGGTAAATTCTCGGAGGACCACAAGGCAACGAAACCGGCACCCCGATTGGAAAACAAATCGGAACCACCTGTATGCGAAAACGAAAGAGAAAAAATAAAAATAATCCTAGCCAACATTCAGGGCCTTAAATCAAACCATTCCACGAACAAAGTTTTATACCTGAAAGGATTCATGCAAGAAGCCGGAGCAGACTTTGCATGCCTCACGGAAACTCATCTAAAGGACTGCCAAGCAAACTGCAAACTGTGAAAATTGTGAGTCCTGTATTGACAAAAAAGAAATACAAATTGACAACTATAACATCCTCCGAGCCGACAGAACAGTGAGACGTAAAGGAGGATGTGCGATTTACACACGCGAAAGGCATATGGCAAAAATGACTATAAGTACCTCAAACAGCTACGTAGAATGTGTAGCAGCAAAAGCTGAAAAATTAAATATGGTACTAATTGTAATGTACAGACCCCCAAACACGCCAACCTCAAAGTAATAGATTGGAAAACCATTTTCGAGGCCAAGACAACGGAGGAGATGCTAATGACGTTAGAGGAGAAGACGTTAGAAATTGTGAAAAAACATGTCCCAAAAATACAACAAAGAGGAAAGAGAAGCAGGTTCGAGAGACAGAAAAGGTCATTATTTCGAAAGAGAAAGAGTGATTGCAAAATTAAGTAACTGTAAAGATAACATCAGAAAAATATTAAATGATAAACTGCAACCGAATAATGGCTTGAAGGAAACGAACACTCAATGAAGAAGGTAGTTGTGCGTAACTTTGTAAAAGTGCTAGTTGGGATTGATGTCATAGTCTCCTACTACTGGTTGATGCTCCCAGTTATTCTGGATAAACATTCTTTGCAGATGGTCCCATTTATTAGTTTACAAAATTTATTGTGCCTTTCGGTGTAATATCCATCCCACATCACTATTTTACAAGTTGATATCAAGGGTCCAACACACACTATTTCACTATGGCAGAACCGACGTGTCATTATTCATTAGTCCTACCTTCTTTTTAAAAGCATTCGTTGTCAGTATCAGGTCGTGCGCACAAACAATAATATTCTCTCCATCAAACTGCAGATACTCCCACTTCAACCATTCTAGTGATCCTTTGTTATGTTTATTTAAAGGTTGTTGGCACTAATCCGGAACTGACTTTTACTCAGTATGATGAATTTATACATTTGGTTAATCTCAATTAATCCTGTTCCTCCCTATCTTCTGGGGAAATAGAACCTGCAATGATGCTGGTTTCGGATCACTAACATATTGCTTCCCAGGAACCTCTCTTTAACATATTGCTTCCCAATGTTAATCACTTTAACATATTGTTTCCCAATATTTAGGATAAGAAGTACGATAAAAAAAGTTCGCTTTAATAAAGTAAAGGCACAAAAAGTAAATCATAACATGTTAAAATATTAGATTGAAAGTAAATTTATTAGAATTGTTGCGCTATATGGTCACACAAAGTAAAAAATGGATTTCGGAAGAATCGGTCACGCCACATCATTTGCCACAAGTACGAGTTGAGTAGCTCCGTTTTGCATCCTTTCATTTTCTTTACATATTTAATGTAGGTTAACTGAATGCCCAGTTAGGTCAACTGTACGCCCTTGACGATTGGTTAGGTAAGTTGTGATATTCTCGTTAAAACTAACGAAAACATCACGACTTAACCTAACCGATTTTGTTGAAAATAAGATATTTAATGTAGGTTAACTGAATGCCTGGTTAGGTCAACTGCACGCCCTTGATGATTGGTTAAGCTAAGTTGCGATATTTTCGTTAAAATTTTCAACAAAATAGGAAACAGTACATGAAACGGAAAAGATCCAAATGGTGTAAGCTATGATAGGCCTAGTAACATCATCGTGTCATAATTTTATTATTTTCTAATATTTTCAAAATGATACATAGCTGCTTGCACCATTTTTCTGCTCTATCGATATGTTTCGTTACTGTAGCATTCGCTCAATAATAACATATGTTCAACACAAAATTTAAATAGCTCTTTATCCTTGGAGGGGAAAAAAAAAAAAAAAAAAACTAACTGATATGTCACAACAATCCATCTTTACGCCTCGACAACAAAACACAAACTAACCAGATCTGACCTAATGAAGTACAGTAATTGAACTGTGTGGCAACTAAGTGGTTGCCAAATGTCGCTAGATATACCAATAATTGCTAAAAATATTGGCAGATGTCGCTAGATAGGCCGATATCTTAAACTGTCGCTAAAAATGACATTGCTTCAGTATCATAACTTTATTTTCTAATATTTAAAAAATAATACATAACTGCTTGCACCATTTTTTCTGCTCTATCGATTGATATATGTTTCGTTACTGTAACATGTTTCATGGCAATGCGGGTGTTTTGTAAAGTTTTACCTTTATTTTAATTGGGTTTAGAACATAAGAACATAAGAAATTTTTATAGTGGGCACACTAGGGGCCACTTCGGCCCATCGAGGTGGCTCCACTATGTAAAAACTGCCTGTACATTGGCAACAACCAATTTTTACAAAACTAATTAATTATCATTTAAAACTAATAATTATCAATTTAAAACTAAAGATAAAATCTCTGGATCCAGAGGATCAGTCATAATAGGCTACTATCCACAAATATGTTACACTCTATATCTATTTATAACTGACATGCAAATATATCAGATCCAAAGAATCCAGTCAATTTCATTACGGTACCCATCAATACCAGTACCTTGCCAACCAAAAATAGGTCACGGTCCATATCAATTGCGGACCAAGTCACAATTTACAACCATATACATTACAATATATATACTTAGGAGGAAAAGTATAGGTGTGGCTGTACAGCCACGGTAAATTTATAGTTTCAACCACAACTCGTTTTGAAAAATAAAAATTAGGTTTTCCAGTGGTTTCTGATGTGATTCATCCGAAAATGACATTCATTTCCGTCGCAAATTACTCGTTTTTGTGATTCCCCCCCCCCCCCCACACACACACACAATATGGGGGAATGCGTGGGAAATCGGGGTTTTTGGGTGGGGAAGATAAAAAATGAGTGAATGAATGTCATTTTCAGATGAATCACGGAAAACCTAGGAACCGAACCTGGTAAATTTGCAGTTTCGGCCCCAATTCATTTTGAACATGAAACTTATGTTTTTTGATGCGATTCATTCGAATTTGGCATCCGTTTCCGTCACAAATCACTCGCTTTGTTTTTCTTATCAGATTTTCAAGAGTGCTTGGATTCTTTACAAACAACTGTTGTTATTCTTTGGCTCTTCATTCAGTATTTGTTAGCTAAAACTTTAATTTGTGCTCAGTGTCCAGAGCATTTTTTTGCTGTTTATGGTTTCTCATGGTTTCACTTTTTTTTATTACATTAGTACCACCCAAATTCCCTCCTGGAATTGGAAAGGCAGTGTTCCAGTTTGCAAGTTACTTTTTCAGTTCCATTCCCAAATTGTTGTAAATCATTTGTCGCTGGTATTGTGGTCACTTCAATTTCATCATTTCTGCATAGTATGAATTCTTAAATGTCTTTTAAGACCAGAATTAGTGGCTACATTGTAATCATAATTCCACATTTAAAAGTTTTTCTCCATGAATTCTAAAATGAGATTCAAGATCTCATTTTTGTGATGCAGTGTAGCGACAACCACCACATTTAAAAGATTTTCTCTTTTTTGGTTTAAATTCTTTTGAGTTTTTCTTTTCACATTCTGATAAATAGATAGAATAACCTTTATTAAGAATAATAATAAAATAAATAATTTTTTTTTCAATTTACAATATAAATAATTGTGAAGCTCGACTATTTTATTTAATTTGGCCCTTAAGCTTTAAGCTTTACTGGGCTCTTATTAAAAATAAGCAGCTAGTTGTTATAAATTAATAATAAATAAATAAATAAGTAAATAAGTATTATTAATAGTTAAAACATCTATTATAATATTAAACAATATTAATGGACAATATTAAACAATATTAGTGGACATTAATCCTAGATTTTTGTTAGTATGCCATTATTAATCGGGATTTCAACTTGGTTTTAAACAAATTTATATTCACAATATTTTTTATATCAGCATGCAATTCATTCCATAGTTTCAATCCAATGAAAATGGGTAGTTTTTGAGATGAAGACAATCTAAATTGAGGTATAACAAACTTTTATCTATTTCTGGTCTGATATGGGTGGATTTCTTGAGTTACAAAATATCAATTTACCCATTATAAATTAATGATTTTGTTCTTACACTTGTAAATAAAAATAAAATGTGCCAGTTTGGTTATATCATTGAGCTTTAGTAGGTTTAGCTCTTTAAATAATGCACTAGAGTGATCAAGGAAATCAGCATCAGATAATAACCTTATTGCTCGTTTTTGGATGACAAAGATACCATTTAATGCGTTGTTAGCGGAGTTTCCCCAAACAAGGGTGCAGTATGTTATACAGGGTGTCCCAGAATTAACTATCTATTTCAATGAAATCAGACAAATTTTTTAAAAACACACTTTTATTTATGTTTATCATGTTTAATATGTGTTAAAAATGTATAAATTTCTAAATTTTGTTCATAATTTTTTCATTATCTGGTCCAATGAAAGACCATCTGAAGTCATAGAATGGCAGAGAGACTCTCCAAAAGTTAACGTGTGGCTTGGAATGACCAAATCCAAAATTTATGGCCCATTCTTCTTTGCAGAAGCAACTGTAACAGGTACCGTCTACCTTGATATGCTTCAGCAGTTTCTCGAACCACAGCTTCTTGATGATGGCATTCTTGATAATGTTGTGTTTCAACAAATGGAGCACCATGTCATTATGCTCTAATTGTTCGAGAATACCTCAACAGATGCCTTCCGAATCGGTGGATTGGACGTGGAGGACCTCGACCTTGGCCTCCGCGTTCTCTGGATTTGACACCCCTGGATTTCTTTGCATGGGGTTTCATAAAAACAAAGGTTTATCGCCAAAAGATCAATGCTTCTTGTTGAAACACAACATTATCAAGAATGCCATCATCAAGAAGCTGTGATTCGAGAAACTGCTGAAGCATATCAAGGTAGACAGTACCTGTTACAGTTGCTTCCGCAAAGAAGAATGGGCCATAAATTTTGGATTTGGTCATTTCAAGCCACACGTTAACTTTTGGAGAGTCTCTTTGCCATTCTATGACTTCAGACAGTCTTTCATTGGACCAGATAATGAAAAAATTATGAAAATAAAATTATGAAAAAAATTTAAATTTACAAATTTTTAACACATATTAAACATGATAAACATAAATAAAAGTGTGTTTTTAAAAAATTTGTCCGATTTCATTGAAATATAGTTAATTCTGGGACACCCTGTATAAGGAAGAACAAGAGTATGATAAAGAGTCAATAAAACTTGTTTAGGGACTACATTTCTAAGTTTAAACATTATAGCGTAACGCTCCTTGAAATCTTTTTCGTGATATAATTTACATGATCACTCCATTGCAAATTCTTATCTAGCATTACACCAAGAAATTTTGTTACAGTACACCACTCATTTATGGCGATTTCATTAACATTAAGTTCCTCAAGATATACATTTCTTTTATTAGTAAAAATCATGAAATTTGTTTTACTGGTATTTAGGAAGAGTTTATTGGTGGTCAACCATTTCATTACACCGATGAATTCTGAATGAAATATATTCTTAGTTGTATTAACATCTTTGCAAGAAAAAGAGACAGTTGTATCATCTACAAACATTATGAAGTTCAGTATATCAGATGAATGTGGAAGGTCATTTATATATAATAAAAATAACAGTGGACCCAGAACTGAGCCCTTTGGCACACCATGTTTGACAAGCGCTTTAGTTGAGCAAACCTTATTTACTGATACAAAATGATATCTATTGGACAAATAACTTTTAAACCAATCACTGATTGCTCCTCTAAAGCCGTAACAATATAATTTATTAAGTAGAATATTATGGTCTATTACATCAAACGCCTTACTCAAATCTATAAATATTGATATCATTATTTCTTTGTTCTCCTCAGCTATATTTACATTTTCCATAAGATTTAAAATAGCCATTTCTGTTGTTTTATTATTATGGAAGCCATATTGATTTGGAGATAATAAATTGTAGGATTCTAAATATCACTGCATTCTACTTTTTACAATTTTTTCAAAAACTTTGCTGAACACAGATAATGAACACACCAGCCTGTAATTTGTTGCCAGTGTAGGATCACCCCCTTTAAAAAGGGGTGTTATACAACCAGTTTTTAGCATTAATGGGAATATTCCTGTGGAAATACTTTGATTGATAATTTTAGCCAAAGTTACAGATATCTTATCTTTAACAAGTTTCAATATAGGTACAGGAATGTTATGAATGTTATTTTTTGTATTCTGGGTGCCCCAGCCTGGGGTTTACCCAGATCTGTATTTACTTGTTATCACTATCATTCTTTTCTCTGCTCCAACCTTTATACCCTGCATAGTAAGAGCAGTATAGGATAATAATAATCTCCTTGATGCAGGGTTGGCAATTAACCTGCCCACACAAAAAAAAACCATTAAAAAACCCACATCTGAGTGGTTTTATTTGGGTTTTTAAATATTTACTTTGTCAGGATATTTTTCATTGAACATGTATTAGAATTGTACTTCAGCTAAGTACTCCTCTATATACCTACCTACTTTTGCCAATAATCATTGCAAGACTTCCGTACTTTTCTTTAAATGTATATTAAATATACTGTATATATTGGGAGGGTATTTAGTTACCTAGTAGAGTAGACTAGTGGAAAATAAAAAAGAATGATCTAACAAGTTAAACTGAAATTAATTATTTCGTGGTGATTAAAAAATGAAGTTTAGCAAGTTATATTTATTTAGAAAATCATACACGTTATGGTCTTGACAAAATACAAATTGGACAAAAAGAAGCTAAACATGGAAAGAATATTAATAAGCTTATAAAAAAGTAACTCATAAGCTCAATGAAAACCAACAAAACAAACAAAACATCTTTATTGCTGATCATTCACAACCCAAAGCCACTTAACCTAACATACAAGTACAATCTTACGTATTATACACTGCACTTAATACAAAAATAAGGCCAACATAGCCACTTAACCTAGCATACTGACATACTCTTTGATTAATTATCTGACAATTTTATGTATATTGTTATTACATGAGACAACATTACCTGAAAAAGATAATTTGTATACATAGGAGAAAATAATTGTAGCTTAATGATAAAAATCAGAGAAATTATGAAAAAAAAAAAGTTTAATAAAAACGCTGATGAATTATGGGAAACTGAGTTCAGATATGATTTTGTGGAAACTATATTTTATATTATACAACAAAAAACATCTTTGTTGTGGATCACTCTCAATCCATAGCCACTTAACATTAAGGTGACCAGAGTCCCAATTTTGGGCGGGACAGTCCCAAATTTATGACGTGTCCCTCTTTTCAAAATGTCCCAAAAATGTCCCGCATTTGGAGCAAATTTTCATAAATATCCTGCTTTATTAAAATTACTGTTACATTAGACATTAGATGTCCTTTATGAATTAAGAGAATTATGCCCATTCCAAATTCCAAATCTAAATACTAACTTGCAAACTGAACTGGTATGATACATGTCACCATGCGGCAGTGCCATGATTCCCAACTAACGTTTCAGTGTTTCATTAGCAGCCTCTGTGTAAAGTCGTGTTGTAGTGTAATGCTTTTATGTTTGCTTAATTAATAACCTTAATTAATTTTTATCTCTGCATCCTTTTTTTTCTTTTGTATCTAGGTTAAACTTTTTCATTTGAAGGATAAAGAAAGTTATTAATTGTATCATATGTAAGATCAGCCTAGTTTGACAACACAAAATGTCTAAAACTAAAAGGAAGTGTACATTTAATGCACATCTGCAGTCTAAATATCCATTTATTACAAAAACAACAACAGAAAGTGCTGTACAGTGTGAGAAATGTAGAAGTGACTTCAGCATTGGACATGATGGGATTAATGATATTACTAAGCATCTTGGTTCAAAAAGACAAATCAGTTGATATCGGTGCTTCATCTAGTAAGATAGTGAGTGATTATTTTAAAAGTGTGACGCCTAGTAATAAGGATTTAGAAGCAGCTGCTGCTGAGGGTTTGTGGGCTTACCATACAGTTGGGGAAAATCAAAGCTTCAGATCTACTGACTGTGCAACAAAAATTTTCATGTGCCAGAACAAAGTGCGAAGTGATTGTTTCAAATGTATTTGCACCATATGCTGAAACAGAATTAAAAAAAACAATTAAAGGTGCTCATTGCATAATGTTGCTAACTGATGCAAGCAACCATGGAAACATCAAGCTGTTTCCTGTTTTAATTTGCTTCTTTCAGCCATATGAAGGTGCTCAAGTGAAGCTTATTGACTTTAAATCTCAGCCTGGAGAAACCTCAGATATTGTGGTGAAATATTTAGCTGATATTATTGAAGAGCATGACCTGGGCAGAAAATTAGTTGCTTTTTGTGGTGATAACACTAACTGTAATTTTGGTGGTGCTGCAAGAAAAGGAGTGAATAACATTTTCAGGAAGCTAAATGACTACATTGGTAGAGAACTAATTGGGATTGGTTGTTTTGCACATAATGCTGTTCAGTCTGCCAATTGATGTGGAAACAGTGGTTGTAAAAATATATTAATATTTCTATATCTATACTGTTTGAGTAGAAGAGCTGAAAGAGTTTTGTGGACATTGAATACAAACAGTTACTGGGATAGAGTAAAACAAGGTGGTTGGCATTAATGCCTGCAGTTGAAAGAATACTCAAGTTGTTTCCTGGTCTAAGATCATACTTTCTGAGCCAAAGCAAGTGTCCAGTGATACTGAAAAACGTTTTTGAAAACCCACAATCAGAGATCTGGCTCAACTTTGTGCACTGTCAAGCAGCCACCTTTCACCAAGTGGTTTTAAAGATTGAGGGTGAACATATATCAGTTGTGGAAGTGATTAGTGCAATTTCTGATCTGAAGGATAATTTGCAATCAAAGAAAGATAATGTGTTTGTGCCACTCTCAGTCAGGAGTCTTGTAAACAAACGTGAACAAGATGGGTTGATTGGTTCTAATGATTCCTTATCTGTAAAGAAAATATTAGTTGAGTTTTATGACATGTGTTAAGTACTTGGATCAGTGGTTGGGTCACTTGCCAAATGATGAGTATATGCAGTGGGCTTTATTAAAACAAGTTCCAAAGTGGTCAGTTGTTGAGAAAACAATGGATTTTGCTGCTGAAAAACAACTATTTGACCCCAAATTTGACACTGAATTATTTGATGAGTTCATGTGTTTTGCAAAGTAAATTAGTGATGAGAAAGTAGTAGAGTGGAATGCATCTAAATTATCAACAGACCAGCGCTGGGTGGAAGTATTCACTCATTTCAAGGCCAGAGATGTCAATCATCAACGAATGTCAGCATTAGTTCAGTTCATACTCTGTCTTTCAGAAACTAATGCTTCGACTGAACGTGCTTTCTCTCAAATGAATAAGATGTGGACATCTGAGAAAGTACAACTGAAAGTCTCAACTCTAAAAACTTTACTTTTAACTAAAATAAACTTCAATCAAACCTGTATGGAGTTCTACACTATGTTGAAATCAACTCTGGAGTTACTTCAGGAGATTTCATCTACTGAAAAGTATGGGAATTGAAAAGCAAGTATGATAATATTATGTATTGGTATGTCACAGATAGAAGCCATCCTCAGTCAAGTTAATTTTTTTCATAATTATATACTCAAGAGAAAAATACAAGCAGTGAAGTAATAATTATGTTTTATATATATATATATATATATATATATAATATATATATATATATATGAAGTAGAGAGGTGTCCCGCTTTTGGCTCCTGAAAATATAGTCATTTTAGTTTATAACTCCAAAAATAGAAAAATGTCCCACTTTTTGCTCCTAAAAGTATGGTCACTTTACTAACATACAAGTACAATCTTACATATTATACACTGAACATAATAAAAAATAAGGCCAACATAGCGACTTAACCTAAACAAATACAAAAATAAAGCCAGCATAGCCATTTAACCCAACATATGAATACAATCTTATTGTAACACAACTTAATATGCATATATAAACTTTTTGCTACATTACAAAAATAAGGTATTGTAAACCAGCAGTTGTCTGAACCAAGACTGCTATATAGGTGAGAGGTACACAGTATCTGAAGACAGGACATTGCACAATAACACATTAGAGCTGTTTTGGACCCTAGTAATGAAATTATATATATTTTTCCAGATTAACATTGGCTGGTAGGTAGGTTACATGTAGTAAACATAAAACTGGCACTGCACCATTTTGGTTCTCTATATAGCATACAAAAAATATTATTATAAGCAACAGAGTTTATTCATAGCAATTTTTGTATAGTTCCACCACAGATGGGATGTATACAATGCAGTACAGTAAGTTCTAAAAAGATAAGTTTTAACTGATTCTGAACACACACCAAATTTCCTTACTAGCATGTTATCCTGTACATATAGCTTTTTATGTTACCTCTCAATATGAAGTTCATCACGCAGCTTGTGAGTAATTACATGACCTAAGTATTTACATGTGTCTTTGATGGGTATAGTCTGACCATTCATTTCAAAAGACCCACATGATACATGTTTCAATAGAATACACCTAAAAATCAAAATACAACTCTGCCCCATTATAGGTGATGTAATTTTCTATACCATATTGTTTACATATATCTAATAGTACTCTCAGCTCATGGGGAGAGGGTGACAGGAGGAGGTCATTAGCATACATTAAATGATTAATTTTTTCCTTTCCAATGACACAGCCAGTATGTGCAATTTTTAGTTCATTGGTAAGGTCATCCATGTATATACAGAAAGGATAGGGTGATAATATACCTCCTTGCCTAACAGCATCAGTATCCTAAGTATATATTTAGGTACCCCTCAATTTAAAACTTAAATAGATTAGAAAATCAAGACATCATTCTGAGGGCAGGTTGTTTTCCTTGGGTAACATAAGTTACAAAACATAATAGCTAGCTGTTATATATATTATATAAAATTTTAATACCAGCTATTAACTACAGTATTCATAATTCTTTAAAACATAGTATATGAAATGGTTAAGATTCAGTAGAACATATCCACCAAACTCTATATTTATATAGCAAGATGGGGTAAAAAAAACAAGAATACTTTATTCTATACTAATTTTGGTGGAAATTCTTATTTATTGATAAATAGGTTCAATAAAATTATTAAATTTTGGTGCCATTATTCACCTGTCAAACCATCTCATCCCGTGATGTATGTAGTTGTTATCATCATCAGTGAATCAGCAGCTGCCCCATTCTCATGTGATACTCCCAGGAAGGTCTGGCAGCTGAAATTTGAATTCAACAGTCACTTTAGAATGGCTGTTTGTGATGAGAGCTCCCAGTCCAAGTGGGACATCATCTAGATCTAGGTTAGGGGTACTACTTACCTTTCTGGGTTATGAATTCATTATGGGGTACCCATGCCTGGTTAGGTTAATTGAGTGCCATTGACAATTGGTTAGGTTGTGTTGTGTTATGTTATTTTCCTTAGTTTTAACGAAAATATCATGACTTAACCCAACCAATTGTCAAGGGCATAGTTGACCTAACCAGGCATTCAATTAACCTTTGTGGTATCCAGTGCCATAAGTGATTATACCTGGAAAGGTAAGGTTGGGTCATTGTCAGGACCCAGAAAGTTTAGTAGTACCAGGTTAGGTTACTTTTGCCATGAATATTATTGATGAAAATAGGTTTTTCTGGTATATTTCATAGTTTCAACTGATTCTGGCCTTTTTAGCCCACAATTTCCCTCGTTCTTCAAAGCCCTGGGGGGGGGGTGTCTCTTCTATAATGATGCATTTGTGCCAAAAGTGAAGGTCAGGTTCAATTGAAACAGCATGAAATACACCAGAAAAACCTATTTTCATCACTAGTTTGGGTGGATGTATTCTACCAAATCTTTACCTATGAAATAATAGAATTACTATTCCACAATCAGCATTGATGCAGCAGATCCCTGGGGTAATCTCCATTGCCCTGTAGGGATTCAGCCTATGGCTCCCAGGTGTTTAGGTGATGTCTCCTCCAAGGAAGCTGAGAAGAGTTTTCACATTCTGTGGCCCCTAACCCAGGGTCCAACCAGATGTGTGTTTATTTGTTAATGCTATCATTCTTTTCTGTCTGCCCCAACCCTCATACCCTGAGTAGTATGAGAAGTACAGGATAATCATTGGTGCTACTATAGCGTGCAGTCTACAAAGATATCTTTAGTCTACAAAAGAATTTATGCTGAAGTGACTTGACTTTATCTTTGGGGATGAATGCAAGGTCAAGGCAGACTATAAACAGGGGAATCATGAAGACAAATATTAGTTCAATTACATTAAACAAAAAATTTGAAGGCCAAATAAAATAAAATGTTTTAACAAAAATATCAAAACTTAACCTCACCAATCATCAAGGGCATACAGTTGACCTAACTGGGCATTCAATTAACCTAACCAGGCATCATATCCCATAGAATGAATTGCTTGTTTTATTTGTCCTTTAAATTTTGTTTTAATGAAACTGAATTTGTAAATTTGTAGACCGCACACTCTAGTGTAAATATCTTTGAAGACCGCATGCTACAGTAGCACCTAATCATCTCCTTGATGGTCCAGTCCATGTAGTATTCTCATGATGATGCAAATTTTGATGCTGAGCCAATCAGCATTGGTACAGCAGAATCCTGGGGGTAATCTCCATTGTCCTGTAGGGATTTGGCCTGGGGCTCCCAGGTGTTTAGGTAGTGTCTCCCCAAGGGAGCTGAGAAGAGTTGGGGCTAGTGGCTAAACGATCACAAAGTGCCTGTCCCTGCCCATCCCTGTGACTGAGTGAAATGGCTTCAACATTTGTCTTCACACCTCTACACACTTTTATTTTATTCCTTTGCCTTGGTTCCTGGCAAGTTACAAATAGGTGGGAGGGGTTTCAAGCCCCCAACACCCTTCCCTTATTTTAAGTCACCTTTTATGACACACTGGGACCATATAAGAGTATTCTTTAAATCCCCTATCCCTGTGTAAATTCTTAAATGAGACTGAAGAGTAGATTTTTAGTACTTTTTATAGCTGTTAAGTGGGGTTTACACCTGAAGCCAAACACTTCAACTATGTCTGAACTTGGCCTAGCATTCGTTTAAGGAGGGTGACTGGTCCTTTTAATGTCCCTATTTGGATTTCTATGTCCTAGGGCTATCCTGGGATTGAATTCAGGTAAGTTGTTAAGTTATTCATCATACCTGTTGCCCCAACTATGATAGGGAGAATGGCAGCTTCTTCCAATTCCCAGTTTCTCTTAATGTCATATATAAGCGCCTCATATTTCATAATTTTTTCCATTTCTACTGTATTGAGGCCATAGTCATTCGGGACACTGACCTCAATAATTAAGGCAACCTTTCCTTCTTGTCCCACACTACTTTGTCTGGTTTTACTGCTGAGTTGTCTATGAAAGTAACAGTTGGAATTGTGTCATAGTATATAATATAATGGTTATTTGCAGTGACTGGTGCAGGTGTATGATCAGTGGTGTAGTGCTAAATAAAGAAGTGAGGGAACGCATTTTGAAAGTGTTACTCAGATGCGGGGGGGGACAATGGCGAGCACGGCGACCATACAGCTGGGGGTCCAGGGGCACTAAGCCCCCCGGGAAATCTTTTGAAATCTGACCAATTTCAGGGATATTTTGAGGTCATATGCACTGGATATTAGGATATATTCCAAGGTTGAAGATGCAGTATTTCCAGTGTCATTAGATATACGACATCCAGTACGATCAATAAAAATAGCTAACAACTGGAATGATTAACTAAAAAAAAGTTAACAACTGGTACGCCGTGGTGACTGTTTCACCAGATCTTTATAGGCTAGCATTGCCTCAGTCGAAGCTAAAAGAAATGAAACAGTTAATGATTCTTTCTCATATTTCTTCTAGGGGTGGGAATTAAAATTTCATGATGTTAGAGATTTGTAAGTTCAGATTTATTTGAATAGTGAGGGAACGCCGTTCCGTCTACCAAAAAAAGTAAGGGAACACCGTTCCATCTACCAAAAAAAGTAAGGGAACGCCATTCCCACGCGTTCCCACAGCACTACACCACTGTGTATGATCCCATACATTTTTACTGCACTCCAGTTCTAATGTTGTCATGATTTTCTAGTGGATATATTTACAAATTTTATTGTGTCTGGCTGTGTAGTACCCATCTGCCATGAGCACCCTACAGCCTGATATTAGATTGCCAACACTTTCCACCTCAACATGACAGAATCTATATCGTCATTATTACTCAATCCAGCCTTTTTTAAATGCATTTGTTAGGAGTGCAAGATCTTGGGCACCCATTATTAGTCATTCTCCATCATATTGCAAACTCCTCTCCTTAGCCATTCCATTTATCCTTCTTTATTGATGTAGTCCTTCTGTAGGTCTTGATAATATTTTCCAGCCCTTCAATATTGTTCCCATTCTTCTGCATGTTTGGCCTGTTATTCCAGGACAAATCTTTTGAGACTTTTCCTAGCTATTAATGTGGCTGGTACTCTTTCAGTTTCTACTTCCTCTGTCATATTATTCCCTCCAAAGTGCTGGGCCAGTTTGGTTATGGAAGTATGTTGAGTTACCCTTGTGGTGTGGTGGTCATGAACCAGCTATTGTAGGGTTAGTCGAGCTCCTCAGATACTGTCCAGTGCTGATGGTCAATGATTGGTGCAGCTGGTTTACCTCAGTCAATCCCATTCCTCCCAGTTTCCTTGGTAAGTACAATCTGGGAAAACACTGGTTCCAGTAAGTTGTTCTATTTAGAGTGAGGATTTTTCTGGTCTTAACATCTAGTTTCTTTAGTTCTGATTGTGACCAGTCTATTATCCCTATAATGTAACTAATAACAGGGATGGATGGTTGATTTATTTTGTTCTTTGATGGAAGTTGGGTCTTCCAGATCTTTATTAGTCTTTGCAGATACTCTCCACTAATTTTCTCTAACATTTGCCAGTGTTCTATATTACCACTTTCTTCTATTCCAAGGTATTTGTAGGAACTATCCTCTTCCAAGTCTTTAATCTCAGTGTCTCTTCCTAAATTGATGTTAGAGGTTTGCATTTTCTTGCCTCCCCTAAGTGTACATTTAGCACACTTATCCAATCCAAACTTCATTTTTGTCACCGGAGTAAGTATGGACGATCCATATTAGATATTCTAGGTTTTGGTCAGAGTCTGCAGACAGCTTCAAATCATCCATAAACAGTAGATGGTTCAGAACACAGTCTCAGTTTTTTCACCTAGTTTGACTGAGGTTGTAGCCCTTGTTGCTATTGCTAAGTAGCTTCCTTAGGGGGTCCAGGGTGAGACAGAATAGCAGGGGTGACAAGCTGTCTCCCTGGAATATACCTCTCATAAACTTGATATAGGGGATGGGTATTTTTCCATTTTCATGGGTGAGATTGATGTTTGTTCTCCATTTTGTAATCTGATTTGTTAAAGTTCTAACAATAGTAGGATGAATTTTCTACAGCTTAAGACATTCCAAAATCCAGGAGTGCAGGACACTATCAAATGCCTTTTGGTACACTACCCATGCCATACTTGAGTTTCTGCCTCTTTTCTTACAGTCTTCAAGGATAGTTTTGTTGATGCGCAGCTGATCCTTTGTTCCAAAGCAGTTTCTTCTACATCCTTTTTGTTCTTTCTCCAGCATCAAGGTGTTCATATATACTATCTGCAATCAGGCCAGTAAATAGTTTATAGGTGGTAGTGAGGCAGCAAATTGGGTGGTATTTATTTGGAAGATTTGTCTCATGGTTCTCAAGTATGAGGGTTGTATCTCCACTTGTAAGCCATTCTAGTATTTCTTCTCCCTGCAAAATTCTGTGAAAGGCAGTAGTGTAATGATGGTGTAATGCTGTGATCTGTTTCAGCAGAAATTTGGAAGTTTATCTAGGCTAGGTTTTTTAAAGTTGGAGAATTTTGCCAATTTCTTCTTACTTTATCTTCCATGATAAATAACTCCTCCATTTTTGGTTTACCCTCATTTGCTACCCTGATGGTCTCTATCCAGTCAGCATCCTGGTTATGCTGTTCAGGAGTTTCAGAGAGCGCCTCCAGTATGACCAACTGAGTTTGGTCTGGTGGGTCATGGACTGCTATTCTCTCTCTAATGAGATTTTGGTAGAAGCCTCTAGGGTTGGATGAAAATTGTCTGGTATGATTTTTCTTGTCAATCTGCTTTTGTTTATTACTGATTGTATTGGCTAGGGCTAGGATTTTTCCCTCCAATTCCAGCAACTTGTCATGTAGTTGATTATCTCTCAAGTTATACTTTCTCTTTATTTTCCCTATTTGTTTTTTGAGTTTTCCTCATTGTGAGAATGTTTGGAAATATTGTTTTATTTGGTTCAGTTCACACCTGGCTTGTGTAAGTTGGTTAGTTAATTTAACTTTCTAGGGAGGAGGTTTTGGTTTGCACTTGCAGTTTTGACTGAGTGGCTTTGGTGTGAAATTTGGGACGTTTCTTTTGCATATATATGCCAGCAGCATAATTTACTTAAGGTCAGTGAGGTCTGTGTTGATTGGGACTAGTCTATTAATTGCTACATTTACTCAGCATAACAGTTGTTTAAACTGTCTATTTTTACTAAGTTTGATCAGTTAGGGCATTTTCATATTCATGGTTTTAACAATTTCAATTAGATTTGCTAATTCCTCCTCTGTTTCTATTTGCTGTGGATCTATATCTTCATGTGGTGGAGGTGAGGGGGGAGGGGTTTTTGATGTGAATTCTTAAATGAGATTGAAGATTTGATTTGTGTGATGCAGTGTAAGAACAAATCCCACATTTAAAAGGTTTTTCTCCACTGTGAATTCTTAAATGAGATTGAAGATTTGATTTGTGTGATGCACTGTAAGAACAAATCCCACATTTGAAAGGTTTTTCTCTCGGTATGAATTTTTAAATGAGATTGAAGATGAGATTTGTGTGATGCAGTATAGGAACAAGTCCCACATTTGAAAGGTTTTTCTCCGGTATGAATTTTTAAATGAGACTGAAGATGAGATTTACGTGATGAAGTGTATGAACAAATTGCACATTTAAAAGGTTTTTCTCCACTGTGAATACTTAAATGAGATTGAAGATTTGATTTTTGTGATGCAGTGTAAGAACAAATCCCACATTTAAAAGGTTTTTCTCCACTGTGAGTTCTTAAATGAGATTGAAGATTTGATTTTTCTGATGCAGTGTACGAACAAATCCCACATTTGAAAGGTTTTTCTCCTGTATGAATTCTTAAATGGGACTGAAGATGAGATTTGCGTGATGATGTGTAGGGACAAATCTCACATTTAAAAGGTTTCTTCCCAGAATGAATTCTTAAATGAGATTGAAGATGTGATTTTTGTGATGAAGTGTAGGAACAAATTCCACATTTAAAAAGTTTCTCTCTAGTATGAATTCTTGTATGCCTTTTAAGATCAAAATTAGTTGCTGCACTAAATTCACAGTCTCCACATGTAAAAGATTTTACTCCTGTGTGAATCCTTAAGTGAGTCTTAAGCCTTTGATTTATTTTTGTTTTGTATGAACAAACAGAACATTTAAATATGTTCCTTTGCACAAATTTATGATTCTCAACATCCTTTAAATGAACTAAGTTATTGATATGATTTGAACTGGATGCAGAGTCGCATTCAATTTGTTCATCAGCAGCAAATGATCCATTTCTATCAACATTTGATCTAGCTTCTGAACCTGGCCTTGAGTGTCCCTGGAAGTAAAATGTATACTACTAATTTAACCAATTACTCAAAATGGTGACTATCTTTGATCTTGATATATGCCACATAGAGAAGCATACTGAAATGTACTTTATAACCTAAAATTGAGCTATGACTGCCAGTTCCTAAGATATAGGTCACATCAGTTTGATCCAACCTTCACAACCCTTTGACATTAAATACCTATCCATAATCCTCCTCCTGAATGTCCCCAAAATTTTCGTTTCACTCATTTTAAAGCTCTTAAAGAGATCTTTTTATTACATACAAGTTCCTGGGCACCCAGGAGTGGTGAGCCATTGGTTTGCTCCTAGCTGCTGCCAATGGGTGGTTTAGTCAACTGTTTACTCTATTTCTACTCTAGCTCGGGTGACCTTTGGGCGCACACACCCCCATATCATGAGAAAATGAGTTTTTTGTACATCACCTTTTTACAAGTTTCTGAAAAGCTAAAAAGAATTTAGCAGGGATGGGAAACAATCAAACTAGAATCGATAAACTGATAAAACCAATATTATTTTATGAATTGTAATAAAAAAAACTTGAACTGAAAAAAATTCTGACAACTAAAATCAAAATTTGAACTGAAATTGAAAAATAATAAAAAACTGAAATCTGAATTTAAATAGATTAAAAATAAGTTTTGCATTTTCAGTTTTGTTGTCCTTTTTTGGCGACAACATTTGTATGGATTTAAAATATCCATTTATCCTTTAATTCAATGTGGAACAGCTTTTAGTTCCATTAGTATGGAATGGCTTTTTTCTCTTTTCAGATTGATTTTAAGTCCTCAAAGAAACAATTTGTTGCCTGAAAACAATGACTATTTTAACTGTTTGCTATAATTTATTTCAACATCTGATTTTACAAGGTATTTGTATTTTGTATATAATAAACAGAGGTGCATTTAAATTGTTTTATTCCCCTTTCTAATACTATTATTATATTTTATACATGTCATGTGCTTTAAAATTTAAAAAGTGTACAAATTAATAAAAATTAAAATTGAAAGTTTTTGTTAAAAAAAAAAAAAAAAAAAAAAAAAAAGTGTTTCGTGCTGATTCAGTTGACCATAAATGCTTACATGTTTAATCATACAAAAGTAAAGATAGTCACTTGAATTGAAAAATAAACTCAAATTAGAAAAAACTTAAAACTGAAATGAAATCGAAAACTGGACTTAAAAATTTATCAGTTTCCCATCCCTGGAATTTAGTATACAAGGTTTTGGAAAAAATGCATAAATCCTATATTGTTCTTATAACCATGGTAGTGTACACTGTACAAGTATCGTCACATATTTCCTGAATTATTATAAAAAATGTCCCAAAAGTCTAAGCACTGTCAGTACCACTTCTCACCAATCATTCAGATCAAAATAGGCCATAACTAAGAGGGTGGTTCTCTACCTCCTCCTTTTTTTTTTTCAAAGTGACCTACATTCCCTCTTGATGCAACTTTGTTTGCAGCACTTACAGAAAATGGTGGCAGTCTTGTCTACTGATCACTTCAATCATTTTTTTCTTCCAATTACTCCATGATTGGAAGACATCCTCATCAGTGTGAACACTATGACTACATGACACACATACTCCAAAAAAATAGTAATCAGGGAGAGGCTTTGAGAGGTCTACAAGGTGAAGTGAAATGCTTCTTTCAGTGATTTTACAGTACTGTAGCATTGGTGATTAAAGAAACACCATTTATAACAAAAGATGTATGGAACACTACCTCCTGGGTGGTAAACCAATAAATTTACCTTTTTAGGCCTGGACATCCTTTGAAGAATGTGTCCACTTTTTCACTTTTAGAACGTACAGTACATATTAATACACACAAGAAATACAGTCATGTTGTGGGGCTATGTTGTTTGAAATTTTTTTTAAAAATTCACAGCAGTTTTTTTTTTTTTTTTCTGAAAAATGAGTTTCTTTAGTAGCTTTAAAATGAGCCACAAAGCAAAGTTTTCCATGACAATTAGGAGGATAATTATAGATATATGAAATGGGAATTGGAAACCTCAAATGTGGGTTACATGGTTCTCCAATATACAGGGCGTCCCAAAAAAATGTATACACGCTTTAACAGCTGATAGCTCAATTGATGTTTCTTTCTTTCCAAGTTAAACCCATTAGAATTAATAATGGCAGTCAGACTAAGCTTTGAACAAAGGAAATTCATTCTAAAATGCTACTGGAAGTGTGAAAATGCAGTTGAAGTGCAAAGACAGTTTAGGAGGGAGTTTCAAACAGATCCACCAATGCGACTTACCATCACTCGAATTAGAGATAAGTTTGAAGCCGATGGAACTGTTCAGAATGTCCACAAGAAGCGTTCCGGAAGACCACGGACATCGACAAGCCCCACAAAGCAAGAAAGAGTACTGGAAATGTATCACCAAAGTCCAAGAAAATCTGTGCGGCAAGCGAGTCGTGAGGTAGGAATTTCAGAATCATCTGTCCAACGCATTTTGAAGCACTGTCAATGGAAAAGTTACATTCCAAGATTAGTCCATGCTATTAATGAAGATGATCCGGACCGAAGAGTGGAGTATTGCGAGTGGTACTTGGCACGATGTGGATTGGACGAAGGGGTTTCGTAGAATACCCTCCGCGTTCACCAGACCTCACACCACTAGACTTTTTTTTATGGGGATACTTAAAAGACAAAGTCTACGCTATAAAACCTGCAACAGTCGCTGAATTGAGAGCAGCCATTGAACGAGAATGCACACAAATACCAAACGAAATGTTTCGTGATGTTTGCGATTCCATTGCTTCGCGTTATCAGCAGTGCCTGGACCAGAATGGACATCAGTTTGAAAACAGGCGTTGACAAAACAATTAAATAATGTCTGTAGATTCTATTACATTTTGAAAATGAAATGTATTTTAATAAACACTGCATTTATAAGTACTTAAAGTGTGTATACATTTTTTTGGGACGCCCTGTATATACTTCTTTATTTGCCAAATTTCATAAAAATCAAAGATGGCTACCATTTTAAGCAACTGATTTTGATTGATTTAACTTAGAATGACCCTCATTGTTTCACACAAAACATAAAATACATTACTGAAATTAATTTTAAAGCATTCCTATTTTCTATAGTGAGAACATGGTGGAATCAATAGTAACAAAAATATAGTTCCAGTATGCCCTTTAATACAAGTCCTTAAAAGTTGAGCACCAGTATCAGCATATTGAGCACTTTGAGTAGTTCAAATCTGTTACGAGTCTACTTATTAAATTAAAAGCCTGATGCAGTAACAAAGATAATGACCTTAAAAAAAAATTCTGAAGTTGGTGTTTCCCTCAACAGTAAAGTTTCTGCTCATTAAATGCCAGGTATAGTGAATAACTAATAAAATTTATTGTTATTAGGAGGAAGAAAACATTCAGATGAGAAATGGCTTTCAGCTTAAACTTATACAAATATATTTTGAGAACACTAATTCAAACAAAATTGTATTACTTGCTCTTCCTAAGTACTTCAAACAAATCAATAGCTTCAAAAAGAATTTAAGCATCATTATTATAGTTGCTCCTTGCCATTCATGGGTATTTCATATGATCTAAAGTTCTCCAACATCTATAGGCTGAAGGCAATCATTGGAAAAACAAACGATTCCAGAAGCCAGTGCATAATGCATGCGCAGTAGTGACTACCTCAGAACAAGTGTCAGGGATAAAAATAAAACATTCTTATAAAGACATTACCAAAATATGGTAAGTAAATAAATAAATATAAAACAATTATAAAAGTAAAAAAACCCAATGTACAGCATTTTCCCAAACTGTAAACAAAGAAATGTCTCATGTTCTCCAACGTATGTTGATTGGTAAGTACCATACATAGGTTTTTTTTATTTTAATTTAATTTATGTAAAAATTTCATCCAGTTGTACTAATCCATGGATACACAAAATTTATACCTGAGAACTGCAAAAAGGGGTCGCAAATGGTCAACTGCCAATAAGCAAAATCTGTGAATGGCAAGGGGCACCTGTATATTCAGCAAAAGGTATAACCAAGCCCAAGTTATATATACAGGGTGCTTCACAACCAGTCTGCCATACTTGGGGGGTGATATCAAGTAAAAAAGTTAATACACCATAGGTGCTATTTCCAACCATTGCAGAGCTATGGACATTTTAAGATGTGCAAACAAATCCCTCCTTGTGTGTAATTCAATAGATGGCAGCACTGGTGGTGGTTTCAGTTAACGAAGTTACCACTACTGATCCTTAATTTTTTTCTATTGGTTCTGATCTGTAGTACAAGACACTGTGAAGGTGAACAATCAAAATGAATCAACCATTCACACCTGCTGAATACACTGATATCCATTTCCATTTATGGATTCTGTGATGGTTACAGCAGAGTGGCAGTTGAGGAATACCGTATCGAAGATGTTTTCCAAACTGCCAAATACTGAACAGGCAAGTGTTTAGTGACACACACCAGAGATTAAGGAAAATAGGGACAATTGTTCCATATAACCAAGGACATGTAGCATGACAGCCCATTGCTGTGGAGGAGTACATACTGGACCTAGTACAACATAGCCCAACTGCCAGTGTCCAAAGAATTTCTAGATGAATTGGTGAATCTGCATCACATGTATGGTGAACTATACATGATGAGAGTTTGTATCACTATCATTTGCAATGTGTGCAAGCTCTTCAACCAGATGATTATGATAAATGTGTTCAATTTTGCCAGTGGATGGTTATGCATCACCAAATTCTTAATCGCATACTATTTAGTGATGAAGCACAATTCATTCAGGTTGGAATTAACAATAGACAAAATTCCCACTTGTGTTCTGCCAATAATCCCCATTGTATCATTGAAGGAAACTTTTAATATCAATTCTTGGTGAATGTTTGGTGCAGTGTAATTGGAGATCAGCTGATTGGCCCATTCATTTTGGAACAATGATTAACTGTGTAGAGGTTTTTTCTCTTTTTTTGGGTTTGTGTTTGGCAAGCCCTTGTTGCATCAAATCCAGTTTGGTTAACATGCATTTTCTCATGGCACTTTTCTTCTCTCCCCCCTTTTTTTTCATTTGTTGGGCAGATGACTAAATAAGCAACTTTAAAAAGGGCAGAACACCTGTTCCCCTTTATCCTTATCAGGGGTGATTGTTGAGGCATATGGAAATGGGTGGGACAGGTGGGTCGTAATCAGACATTGCATGACACATTTTTTTTATAAGAATATAAAATAAAAATTAAATGTAAAGAGGGATTAATCTAAGTATTTATTATCTGTTTTTTATTTCATTTTAGGTTATATGTAGCAGAACTTTAGTTGGAAGAGAGATTTGAAGTGGTAGAATGCCAAATGGAGGTGGAGAGTTGGTTAGACTGGATTAAGGTCCTGGCTAGCAGGATCCCTGGGCCTTAAAGGACCATTATGGTATGAAGTACCAGTATGGGGGGAAGCCATTCCCCAATGTTTATAAGACTGGCTAGGATGAATATTTAAAATTTATATAACTTAACCAGGTTGACCTAATCTAATATAACTTAGTTTTGCCCTTGTTATTATATAAATTTCATTTTATGCTTGTCATCATTATTTATTTAATGTTACTTTGGAAAATAAAATTTACAGATTAACTTCCTATTAATTTGTAATTTAATTTAAAACTAAACTAAAATAATTAATCCCTTAAATTAATCAAAATTCTAAAATGTAATACTTTGTGTGATTAGTAAGGTATATAAAATTAACTTAAAATGTATAAGATTGAAACTCAAATGACATGAAAATTTTGGATGGTGAAAGGTATTGTGTGTATGACAATTGTAATGAGTGAGCGTAGGAGGGTGTATGATAATGTATATACTGTAAAATTATTACAGTAAAATAAACCAGGTTTTAGTAAACCCTATTGTTTTGTTTATACTGTGTATGATCTCTGATACTGGGGCCCTGGGAGAAGTTCACAGTTGTCGTACATAGATCCAAACTGGCATGATTTCCATTTAATATCATGATCATTATTGGGGGGGGAATGTGTTCTGGCTCCTTTGGAAAGTAAAAGTATATTAAATTTAGAAGAGGGAAGCAAACTTACCTTGTAAGTGAATAAGCGTAGAGGAGAGGAAGAACTTAGGGGAGAAAATTACTAGCCAAAAGATAGGAAAGGGTTAATTTGTTCTATTTGGTTTAAGCATCGTAAATCCAAGACCCACTGCAACCTACTTTAAAGTAGTCTGCGGGCCTGTCCCCGCAACAACTGCTGATATTTATCTGAACTTCCTGATGAACAAATTGCCACTTTTGATGGAGGATGTGCCTTTGGAGACAAGGTGCAGAATGTCTTTCAGCACGATGGGGTGTCACCACATTTTGGTCATCATGTTATGGATTACTTGAATCAGCAGTATGGGAATCATTGGATTGGTTGTGCTTGTCCAATATTGTGGCCCCCCCCAAGATCTCCGAACCTAACCCTGTTAGGTTTCTTTTCATGGGGCCTTATGAAAGAGATGGTCTACAAGACCAAAGTACAAACAAGAGAGGAACTCTTGCATTGGATTATGGATGTGACTGCTTACATACAACACCACCCCAAAATGATTCAATGGGCAGTGGACTCTTGTTTGGAATGAGCAAGGCTGTGCATTGAAAACTGAGCTGGACATTTTGAACTTTTAAAGGTGTATCTCATAAAATGTAGCAATAAATACATCAGATTAATACTCATTTATTTTTTCCCATGTACCTTAAAATGTTCATAGCTCCACAACAGTTGGAAATAGCACCGATGTTGTATTAACTTTTTTACTCAATCTCACCCCTCAAAGTATGGCAGACCAGTTGTGAAACTCCCTGTATATGGTACTTAAAATAATTTCCACAGAGCTCTACATTGCTAAATTCTATCTATACTATAAAAAGGCAGTCTTGTCCATCTGTAGACACATGTATTCCAGATTGATTGAAAGACAATGACATCATAGACATCATAAAATAGGCAGAGATAATTAATATGCGAGTGAAATCACAAATTGTGGGTAGAGAATAATTCTTGACACAATGGGTTTGGATGTGTAGCTTAAGACTTTCATGGCTGTGTTCTCTTCTACAATTTTGTTGACCAAATAATTGACCCCCCCAATTACTGGGGGGTTCCCCAGTCTTTCTGCATGGCCCCCAATTGCTGAGGGGTCAATAAACCTATAGAAAAGAATGCAGCCATGAAAATCTTATTAAGAGTTTCATGGTTGCATTCTTTTCTATACTTTTATTGACCAACTCTCCCCCCCTTTCCCCCAGTAATTGGGGGGGATGCAGTTCTAGTTAAATGTTCCCATAGAGCCCACTTTAGCTAGTATTTCTGAAATGCAAAAGCTTGAATGGTAAATGAAATAAGATATTTCTGTATACAGTTGTGCCATGTGTTTTGCACAGGTTATGTTCTTGGAAACCTGCGTGAATGACAAATGCACAAATGGCAAAGAGGTTTTGTAATGTATTTCAATGGGATAGGGGAATTATTCATCAAGCTGAAAATTTTTTTTACATAAATTAAATGAAAATAAAAAAACATTATGTATGTATGATACTTACCAATAGATGTTGGAGAACATGAGAGATTTCTTTGTTTATATTTTGGAAAGTGGTATATACTAGGTTTTTCATTTTTATAAATTAGATTTTATATTTTAATTTTTATATTTATTTATTTACTACATTTTAGGATTTTTATAAGAATACATTTTATTTTTATCCCAACACTTGTTCTGAGGTAGTTCACTACTGCACATGCATTATGAACTGGCTTCTGGAATCTTTGGTTATGTTTTTCCAATGAAAGCCTTAAGCCTATAGATATTGGAGAACTTGAGATAATTTTTTTATATTTTAGAAAAATGTTGTACAATGTGTACATAATACTTTTACACTTACGTTTTATATTTTGTTTTAATTTCTTTATTTAGATTTACCATTCTGGTGAGCAGAACTGGGAAGAATTTGCACACAAACTTTAAATGCAGTATAAAAATTTTTGCATAGAACTGAGAATGTGTGAACCACAGGGCACCTTACTTTGGAAAAGTTTGACAATAATGATAATGAAAAACTGAAGATGTAGTTTGTCTCAACAGTTCTGCTGGATCAACTACTTCGTTTCTTCAGTGAAGCTACGCATGAAGCATATTTAATAGGTTAATGGGTTCTTATTTAAGGAAGACTCGAGTCATTCAAGAAAGAAATTAAACATAATTATTCACCTTGTCAATGACATTATAAGAAGTGCTGAAGTCTGAGGTTTCTTCTTTAATAGGAACAAATTCTATTGAGTCTGCTTCAATTTGATAACTCTGAAATTAGTATATCCTTCTTCAGTTATTAGTAAACATTTTTTTTTATGAAATGTTTGGAAAACAATTCTCACACTTGTTCCAAATGAAAACTTTAAAATAAAAAGCTAATTTCAAGACAAAAAAAAAAAAAAGGGGATATTTATATCTACAATGATTTTAACACAAATGTTTTATTCTTTGATCTTTCAATTGTAATCTCATTAAAATTGAAGAGAGAATAAGTTCTAATTTAATTGCAAAATTTTAGTAGAGATAATGCTGTCTGTAATTGTAAGCTAACTGGGTCAATTTAACATTTCAATCCATGAAATTGAACAAGGAAAAATACACACAGCATTCTTTAATCATCACTATTCATAAGTAAAATTATCTCAAGACTTTGAGGTGGTCTCTTATAATAATTTGTTCCTTCTTGATGGGTGCAAACCATCGAGGCTTTATACAAAAAACAATTAAGCTATTTCTAATTAATAATTACCTACCTGCCATTCATGATTCAAGTTTCTGTGACCAAGCAAGTCTTCAGAAAGGCTTTGTTCATGAGACTCATTTTCCTCTTCTTTAATTTCAATGTCTTCAGTTTTAATGCTCAAATTTTCTTTTTTCCAACATAATTCCCTTTTATCTTTATACATTTCTGAAACTCATTCAGTAAATAATAAGTGTCTGTGAAAAGTTCAACATTTTTCAAATGGTTTTTCAACTATTTTTTCAAGACAAGAGTGAGGAACTTTCCTGAAATTATTACTGATGTTTACTTAGTATATGCCATACATACTCTATATGCTTACAGATCTATATTAATATTCTTTGGCCTATGCAAGTGTATCAGTGTAGAGGGTGTACACAAATTATCTTTACAACTTCTCTCTCAAATAAAAATATTAGGAAATGAGGTACACATACTGTTTTTGCACCATCTATGAGAGAATGTAATAAAGTTTCACATAACCTCAAACACATTCAACATGGGCACCATTTGTCAAATGTAAGATATCCAAACAGTATTCTATCTCCATCCATGTATGCTGCAACATTTCAATGTCAACTCTTGCAACAGCAGCAGTAATTTGGTCTTTAAATTGTTGATGTTGGCCACTGGAGTTGTGTACATGCAGTCTTTTACATAACCCATTGACAAAAGTCACAGGGTGTTATGTCTGGTGATCTGGCCAGCCAAGAGATGGGACCCCATGGCCAATCCACCAATTTGGGAAATGCATGTTAAGGGAATTTCATACCAATTTTGTAATTTGTGTACACACTGTACAATAATCTGACATTGACAACTACCACATGAAAATTTATTACTTTCTCTCACAGATGGCACAAAAATGGTATGTGTACCTCATTTCCTAATATTTTTATTTGAGAGAAAAGTTGTAAAGATAATTTGTGTACACTAGGGATGTACTGTACTAGGATCACAATATAGCTGGATAAAAACTGGATACCAGATATCTGGCTTTTTATTTTTGCCAGATACTGGATAATCCAGCCAGAACAAGAAATGGCTGGATACCAGATAATTGCTGGATCATGTATTCTTAAGGGCATAAAATTTTAAAACTTGCAATTAACTAGTGGTTTAATAAACTTTTATGGTTCCAATTAAATTTACAAAATCATTATTCTCCTAAAAAGATGCAGATTAGAAATTTTGTTTATTCAATTAAAAAAATCCATAAATCGAAAATAAGACATGAACTTTATATATACACCAGGTGCGGCAAAAGTAATGCCCTTTTAATAATTGTATCTTTATAGTTTTATACAGTATAATTTTTTAGTTTTATATTGTATCATTTTGTTTCTTTTATTTTTACAGAAATTCTGAATAAATATGGCCTTGCGATTGACGAGAGAACAAAGAGTGAAAGCAGTTAAACATTATTACCAAAACAATAACAATGGAGCTAAAGCCGCTCGTTTGTTATCAGAAGAATTTAACATTCGACAAGTGCAGAGCCGCAATATCACAAGTCTAATTAGGAAATTTGAAAGAACTGGAAGCGTAAGTGATGCCACAAGATCAGGGAGGCCAGTTTCAGCAACAACCTTAGAAAAGTCCGATGAATTAAGAGAATCATTGTTGCATACTCCTCAAAAATCCAGTAGACGTCTTTCTACAGAGTTGGGTATCAGTGACAGAAGTGTCCGTAGACTCTTAAAGAAGAACAAGATGAAGCCTTACATCCCTCGCATGTTACAGAGCTTGCATGATGGAGATGCAGATAGACGATTAGAGTTTTGTGAAAATTTCCTGAATAAAGTCAATGAAGATGAGACCTTTCTTGATAAGATATGGTGGTCAGATGAGGCAACATTCAAATTGAATGGGCATATCAATCGCCATAATTGTGTGTACTGGAGCGATGTTAACCCACATGTTATCTTGGAAAAAGACATTAACCTACCATGAGTGACAGTTTGGGCAGCCATCTCTTCCATGGGAATAATAGGCCCGATATTCTTTGATAGTACTGTTAATCAAGGTAATTATTTACAAATGCTGCAAACTGAATTCTGGCTGAGAGTTAGAAATCAGAATGGAATTTACTTTCAACAGGATGGTGCGCCACCCCACTATGGGTTACTTGTTAGGGAATGGTTAAATTTAAATTTTGAAGGGAGGTGGATAGGACGACATGGAGCAATTGAGTGGCCAGCATGATCGCCAGACCTAACACCACCTGACTTTTTCTTGTGGGGTGTACTGAAAGATCTTGTTTACAAGGTCAAGCCAAAAACACTTCCTGAATTAAGACAAACAATTCGTGAAAAATTTATTACAATTAACGTAGAAATGTGTCAAAAGGTTTGTAGAAGTGTTGCTGGTAGAGTTCAGTGTTGTATTGAACACTAAGGGGAGCATTTTGAACATGATCATTAGGTTAGTAAATACTATGTATGTAGAGTACATTTTTTTAAGGTGTATTGAGCCAACCACAAAATTAATTAAATTCCAGTTATTTTTTAGTTTTTACTGAGAAAGTACTTGTTGTTTTTCTTAAAAACCTTATTATTTCTCTTAAAATGCTGTAATTGATTTATTTCCTTCAATAAAAGAGAATAAACTAAAAAGGGCGTTATTTTTGCCGCACCCGGTATATATATAGTAGCCATCATATGTTGTGGTGGGTCAAGCAAACCCACCATGACATTTGACATTTCCATTCATACTCTTCCCAGCCAGCCCATATGGGTGAAATTATAAATATGGCTAATCTGGCATCTTGCCTGGTCCCATAGCAACACCTCAGAGCTCAGACTGTCATTCCATGTTCATCCAGGCATGAAGGGGGAGAGTTGTTTAGTGGCTGATATTCCTGTGCTTGTGTCTAAATTCAAGCATATTTTTCAGATTGTTGTGATCACTCAGTGTGACATGGCACCTAAGCGCATTATATCTCAGGATACTATCAGCCGTACATACACCCTGCATAAGGCTGGTTTTGGTGCAAAAGCTATTGTGGAAATGATGGGAGTCACTCAAAGAACTGTTGAATGGTGGCTTCAGCACTGCAGGGTGGCAGTTGATGATAAGACACCCACACATTTACCAAAGTCTGGATGGCCACATAAATGTAGTAAAAAGACTTTGAATGTTATTAAAAGACAGCTGAATGCTTTGCCTACAGAAAGAGCATGTGAAATAAAGGAAACTTATCCTGCATTACTGGGTAACATGTCTGTAAGAACTGTGCAGCATTATTCACTACGAGATCTCAATCTGCCAATGAGGAAGGCAGCAAAGAAACCTCTCTTGACAACCTGCCACAAAGCAAAATGAATTAGTTTTGCTAAAGAAATTGAAGACTGGCCTTTGGAGAAAGTGTGTTTACAGTGTCAGGTACTAAATGACAGAAGGTGAGACAGCCCCAAAAATCAGACAGGTTTGACCCACAGTACACCATGAAGACTGTAAAGCACCCTGATTCAGTTATGCTGCGGGGTTGTTTTTCTTATTATGGGGTGGATAATTTAATTTTCTTAGAGAGGGTGTGACCATGAACAGTGAAACGTACCTTCATTTATTGTATGACAATCTGGAGTAATGTTTTGACAAGTGTAATGCAGAGACATTCATGCAGGATGGTGCTCCCTGCCATACAAGTAAACAAGTGAAAGTGTGGTTTGATTTGTGCTCTGGATTACTTTAAAGACTGGCCTGGTAATAGCCCAGACCTTAATCCTATTGAAAATTTATGGTCTATAATGAAAAAATGACTCCAGGATGTTGACACTAGTTCAGTTCCTAAGTTGAAAACAGGGTCATTCCAGGACAAACAATGCAAAAAAAAATTAAATTTGTAACCACTCCAACTTGGATTTTTCTCAAATTTGGTATATAAGGTTGTTTTTGTTCAAAAACATGAAATCTCAAGTTTTAGCACAATCAGAGTAATGGTTCAAAAGTTATGGGCCCCCAATTTTGGGGGTGGGGTCTGGCCCCTTAATGTTTAAAAGTCCATAACTCAGTCCCTAATTGAGCTAGGAAAAAACTTTAAAAACCATTTGTAAGCTCAAATCCTAAGGAATAATTGACTAAGTAATAAAATGCATTTAATCAAATAGTTAAAAAGTTATATTAGTTTGAATATTTTGGGGGGGGGCCCACCCCCTATGATACAGATATTCAAGATTTTTTTTTCGGCATTTTGTGCCTCAATTACTCTTCTATATGGGTCATCCCATGTCAGTTCAACGGCGAAAAAAATGTGACCATCACTGATTTTTTTGAAAATTGGCACACTTATAGATCTCTGAGAAAAACAGAATGATGCTTGTTTCAACACTCTAGGTTATATGGTTCCGGAGATATGGCCATTCAAATTTTGTAAAAAAGGTCAATTTCCAAGGTCATACCATATTTCAACATGAAATATCTCGGCTCCTATTGCACTTACAGAGACCATTTAAACACTATTTTAAAGCTTTTAAGCAGATCTACAACTTTGTTTCTATTCATATTTTACCTAAGTGGTCAAAAAAAAAGTTGATCTTATTTTTGACCTTTGACCTTGTGTAGGTCATTTGATATCACAACCAATTTTTTTCTCCTTTCACCCAATTTTGGGTACACATGTCTTAACCTAAAACAAGATTTTTAGTGTTGATTAAGTTAGTATAGACGCTGCAGCCATTTCAGTGGACCATGCCCACCTCCATTTTGACCAAGTACCTTTTTCCACCAAACTTTGGAGCACTGTATCTTTGGAACTGTTTGAGCTAGTGTTGAGAAAAATACCATTAGATTTTTCTTACTGAGATATATAATGTCTGCTAATTTAAAAAAAAAAATCAGTAATTATCTAACATAACCTAACCCAGTTATTTGGTCGAATAAGTATCCAGCCCTATTATAAAATTTATTTTTTTTATATTTCAGAGAATTACATAATATAGGTAATTTAAATTGCATAATTAATTAATTTATATGGACATTCAAAAGTGTGAAGAACTTCGAACCTGCTATCCTGTTTAAAGGTAAAGCTATGTACGTATATAAGTACCTTATACTAGGCTATAGGTACTACCCTATAGAATAAGTTCAGTTTTAAGAGTTAGATGAGTTTTAATAGAATTACTTAACTTTGTATATTTATTCATTGTGTACAACAGTATGTACCCATGTGAAAATAAGCTTATTTAAACCTTGGAACAAGGATTTTTTTGGCATCTGTATTTATTCCAATCTGTAAATCAAATTGCACACTTTTTCTTGTTGTAGACCTCTGAAACAAGATCAGTAGGTCCCAAATTTTATTTGTGCCATCTAAGCAAAAACAGCTTTTAACAGGGTTGGATACAATAAATAATTATAATTGTATTTTTAATTAATTGATCCTAATTTCCATTAATTGTAATTGATTCAAAATAAAATAAAAATAAAGGTAATTGTAATTGATTTTTGAGCTATAACTGATGTAATTGATCAATTAATGTCAATTGTTAAAAATTATACCCCTAGATCTGGCAGTCATACATCATCTAATGAAAATAAACCTATGATAGTTCATTTAGTTATACTTAGATATAGATATATAGAATAGATAGTTATATTTGTGTAATTGTAATTGATTCAGACAAAATTAATTGTAATTGCTCTTGAAATTGTGAAGTACAATACTAACTATAATTAATTTGAAGAAAAATAAAAAAAATTGTAATTGTTTCCATTTTGTGTATGGTAATTGAACCCAACCCTGGCTTTTAAGCTACATTTTTTTTTTTTTTTTTTAGATAAACATAGATTTCAGCAGTTTGAATATGGGCAGGTTCTGTTGTGACCCATTTAAAAAAAAACAAAGGAAAAGTGAAAAAAGGCATTCGTGCATTGACTAAAATTCGATTGATCAAAATCCTGAATTGAAATTAACAAATCATAAAGCATGTGCAACCTGTTGAAATATACTAGCAAATCGTCCATCCCCAATGCCTGAATGTGAACCACTTGAAAAATCACCATCCACCTCATCAAGTGCCCCATCTGAGCTAGAAACTGTTGGAGATGTAGTTGAAATGCAGTATGAGCTTAGTAAATTCAATGCTTCATTGGCCACTCTTGATGGTTGAGACCCTAATAAAACCATGTAAACTCTCTGACAGCACTGGTTATGCAAAGAGAAAGTTGAGGAAAGTAGTAGTAGTTGTGAAAAGAAAGCTTGAACTTGCAACTAAACAACCAATTTCATGCAGTGACTCAGATGATATAGAGCTGGAGATTCTTCAACAACTAAAAGAGAAATTTAATCAAGTGACAAGTCAAAGTGAAAAACTGACAATTCTTACTATCCTACCAAAAAGATGGACACAAGTAAAGATCAGAGAAGAATTTAAGTGCTCAGATTAAATGGCTAGGCAAGCAAAGAGTTTGGTGAGGTAGAAGGGAGTGCTTCCAACTCCTAATCCACGTTTGGGGAAATGCCTGAATAGTGAAACTGCTACCAAAGTAATTGACTTCTATCATTCACCAGATGTGAGTAGACAAATGCCAGGGTTGAAAGACTATGTTTCTGTAAAAGGAGCTGATGGTAGGCGGGAAAGAAAACAAAAATTGCTAATCTTATGCAACCTAAAAGAAGCATTTGAGCTTTTTAAAACAAACCATCCAACAATTAAAATAGGATTTTCAAAATTTGCAGAGCTTCGGCCAAAAGAATGTGTTACCAGGTGCCAGTGGAACACATTCTGTCTGCATTTGCACTAAGCAATGTAACCATAATGGCTTCCATAAAATATATTGTAAATACCTAATAACTGCCTTTTTTAAATATAAAGTTATGTTGATGCCTCTTTTTTCATGGTTTCACCCAGCTAGACAAGACTGTTCTTATAACTCAATTGGTAAAAATAAAGGAATAGGTTATTTTAATATACATATTAAAAGGCAAATTATCTTCAAAATAGCAGACATTATAGATCTCAGTGAGACAAATCTAATGGTACTTTTCTCAACACTCTAGCTCAAACAGTTCCAAAGATACGGTGCTCCAAAGTTTGGTGGAAAAAGGTACTTGGTCAAAATGGCTGTAGCGTCTATAGTAACTTAATCAATACTAAAAATCTTGTTCTAGGTTAAGGTAGACATGTGTACCCAAAATTAGGTGAAAGGAGAAAAAAATCAGTTGTGACATAAAATGACCTATACAAGGTCATAGGTCAAAAATAAGACCAACTTTTTTTTTTTTTGACCACTAAGGTAAAATATGAATAGAAACAAAGTTGTAGATCTGCTTAAAAGCTTTAAAATAGTGTTTAAATGGTCTCTGTAAGTGCAATAGGAGCCGAGATATTTCATGTTGAAATATGGTATGACCTTTGAAATTGACTTTTTTTTTTACAAAATTCGAATGGCCATATCTACAGAACCATATGACCTAGAGTGTTGAAACAAGTGCCATTCTGTTTTTCTCACCGAAATCTATAAGTGTGCCAATTTTCAAAAAAATCGGTGATGGTCACGTTTTTTCTACCCAAAATTCCAATGAACTGACATGGAATGGACCCATATGACTTGTCAATGACATTGTGTATTTTTACCTTTAAGTTGTGCATTTTTTTGCACCTTATTATAAGGTACTTGCTAGAAAAAAGATGACATATTAGCCCAAGTTCAGGAATTGGGCTATACTAATTATATAATACTTTTATCCCAACTATATATATTACACACATACACATTATTAAAATAAGAGATAATTTGTACTGCCTGTTTGTAAGGTCAAGTGGTATCATACTTGTGTAATCATGCTACAACTTGTCACAGCAAAATGAGATTGTCTGAGGGCTCCTTCCATTAGTATGAACCTTGGTTTTAATTAAGGGTTGTTTTCTTTTGTGACCACATGATAAACACTGCTCATATATGGTATCTGCTTGCCATATTATTTTAGTGCCCTGCCTATATTGGCTGTGCTTGTGTTTGCCTGTCATCGTTAAAAATCATTAACATTTAATAGTGTTTCTACTTATTATAGGAAGTGAAGCTAATACAGTGGTACCTCTCTTAATGAGAAGCCTCCCATTGACCATAATACTCCACATAACGAGTGCAGACCCTCATAACAAGCGCTCAATAAGTCACCTTAAGCCCAGCATCATCCAGTCTAAGGTAAATAAATTAATTTTTTTTTGTATTATTATCGCATTATTGTATTATATTTTGTGTTTTCATTTAATATAATTTATACATCATTACATATATATATATACAGTAGCACCTCGCAATAACGGCGGGTTAGGGACCGGACCCCCACCATTAAGCGAATTACGGCCTTTTTTCCTCGTGAATGCATATAGCGACTGACATATTACTACTATTATATATTAAGTGCACAATAGCACGAGACCCATAAAACAATGATACGAAGGCAAAATAAATACATTGCTTACCTTAAAATATATATTTCTTTACTTATAGTGACAGACAAATATAAATTTGAAAATAAATATATTTATTGCATGGATGATGAAGGAGATGGCACATTTTCATCATCTGACTCTTCAAGTCAACGAATCTTATTCGTTTTGGAGATGGCACATTTTCATCATCTGACTCTTCAACGAGTCTTATTCATTTTGGAGATGGTGACTTTGATGAAGAAGGTGTTTCAATTGAAGTTGATGGCAGGCTTTCTGTTTCTGTGGAAGGTTGCGACGGTACTTTCTTGAAGTACGATAGCAAAGAACTCTGTCTCATCGAGTGCCGTCTCTTCTCTCTTAAAATTTCTTTATAACAAGCAATACCATTTGCAAGGATAGCATTAACTTTAGACGATCTTTTGAAATTAGGGTCTATTCTTTCAAAGGCTGCAATCCCATTTTCGATAGACTTAATGGCATCTTCCAATTCCGCAATCGTCATATCTCTTGGAATAGCTGGACTGCCATCAGGATGGCACTCCTCTTCACGTTGCAGTCTTCTCTGCTTTTCAATAAGAAGAAGATCCTCGTCTGTAGGGGCTTGTCATGTGACTGAAGCAATTCTATGACATCGTCAGGCTCAACTTCCAATTCCAATTCCCTAGCCATCTGAACAACACTTGCAGTCACTTCCTCCACTGGATCGTCAAAGCCTTTGAAGTCATCCATAAGTGAAGGAATGAGCTTCCTCCAAACACCTCGCAGTGTTTTTTCTTTAATTTCAGCCCATGCATCTCGAATGATTTTGATGCCATCTAGGATCATAAAGCCTTTCCAAAATGTTGTTAATTTATTTTGTTTTGTTCTTTCAGGCGCCGTGTCACTGTCCAAATATTTAATGGCCATTTCAAAAGTTCTCCTTATGTAACAGGTTTTAAAAGTACGAATTAAAGCTTGGTCCATTGGCTGCAGCAATGAAGTCATATTTGGAGGTAGGAAACACATTTATTTCTTTGTACATCCCAACTAGAGAGTTAGGATGGCCAGGGGCATTATCTAAAAGCAGCAAAATTTTAAAAGGAAGTTTATTTTCCTTGCAATAATTCTGAACTGTAGGCTTAAAATATTCTGTTAACCAGGTTGAAAAAAGTTCACCAGTCATCCAAGCTTTTGAATTTGATTTATAATACACAGGGAGGCTAGCCTTTGCGTACTTCTTCAGGGCCCTAGAATTCTCAGCATTATAAATCAGCATAGGCTTTAGCTTCAGATCACCTGCTGCATTAGCCCCTAACAAGAGAGTTAGCCTGTCCTTTGCAGCTTTAAAGCCAGGCATTGCCTTCTCCTGTTTAGCTATGTAGGTCCTAGATGGCATCTTTTTCCAATATAGAGCCATTTCATCAACGTTAAAAATTTGCTGCTTAGTGTACCCACCTTCTTCGATGATGTTGGCCAACAACAGTGGAAAACTTTCTGCAGCTTCCTTGTCAGCACTAGCAGCTTCACCCTGGACTCTGATGTTATGAAGATTGCTTCATTCTTTAAATCTAAAGAACCAGCCTTGACTAGCTTTGAAATTCTCCTCAGCAGCTTCCTCCCCTCTATCAGTTTTCATGGAGTTAAACAAACTTAGGGCCTTGCTCTGGCTGATGACTTGGCTTAAAGGAACATTATGGCTGGTTTGATCTTCAATCCAGACCACTAAAAGTTTTTCCATTTCTGCAATAAGGCTATCACGCTTCCTAATCGTTTTAGTGTTCACAGGTATAGCACTTTTAATTTCTTTTAGAAATTTCTCTTTATCGGTCACAATGGTACTAACTGTTTAGTGAGCCAACCCTAGCTTACGGCCTATCTCAGTCATAGAAATGCCTTGCTCACTTAGTTTAATCATTTCTAATTTGGCATTTAAAGAAAGACGTTTACGACTTTTCTTCTTATCACAAGCACTAGACGTAGGTACCATTGTGGTTAACACAAAAATATTATGTATACAGTACACAATATGTAATAACTTTATAAAGTTTGGAAAATTGCCAGAGAGATGCTAAACGCACGAATGCTGTGAACAGACTGACGCTCCAAAAAGAAAATGGTGCTTGGCGTACTTCTCGGACTCAGCTGTTGAGCACGTGTTGCCGAAAACCCGCCAAAACAGCAAGTGCACATATGGAACATGAATATAATTTAAAAGCGCCATTATAGCGAAACGCCGTTAAGCAAGGTGCCGTTATTGCGAGGTGCTACTATGTATATATATATATATATATATATATAGTGTGTGTGTGTATATGTATATATATATATATATATATATACTGTATAGTGTATATATATCATTTTCTTGGGTCTCTGGAACCAATTAATGAAAAACCCATTAAAATAATGCATCTCATAACGAAATTTCCTCTTAACGAGCCATTCAATGGAACGGATTACATTCGTTAAGAGAGGTACCACTGTTTATAAATTTTAAACATGTCTTACCATTTAAATTATCATAAACAGTGTTGTGACCCATTTAACTTATTTGATGCCAGGGAATCAACGCAATCATTCCTGCAACACCAGGTTGCAAAAATAGTTCTGCACCCATCTTTGCAATTTATTATGCAACTACCTTAATTTTCTTTGAATATGTACAAATTAAGTACCATTTTAATCCTAAAGAGTTATATAATTATAATATTGTGATTAACCCCTTCTGCACGATGGCATAACTGCTTATGCCATGTAATATATCATAGCGAGCTCCGGCGGCATAACTGTTTATGCCATGAAATGAATGCTTCATGTGGATTCTAAATAAAACTTCGTAGCTTTGTGTTGGTTCGTATATGAATATTCGAAGTATTAGCTTGTCATTATGATGTCATAATGGTCTAGCCAATGGGAAAACAATGTGGGAGGAGCTACATAATTACGCAACTCATTACGTGACTCGTGCTAAGAAAATTTTAGTTTCTCGATTGTTCTTTTTTGTGCAAACATGTGATCATCTATTTAGTTATTCAAATAAGTTTCTTTTATTCAAAATGTCTGATAGTGACTTAGATATCAGTGATAGTGAGTATGAACCCGTGGAGTGTGATAATGAAGCCATAGACAGTTGTGAAAGTGATGAATTTGATCATATATCAGATGAGGAAAATGAAGTGGTCACTTTATCTGATGGATGGAAAAGAGTGGCAGACATATTTACCAACTCAAGACCAAATCCTATTCCCAAATTAGTGCGTGACTTCAGTGATGTAAATCCTGCAATAGGCTGTAATGCAAACATGAGTGTGTTAGAATGTTTCAAAAAGTTTATAACTAATGATATTATCTCTCATTTAGTGATGTGTACAAATGACAGGGCAAAACATTTTTTTGAAGAGAATCCTGAAAAAAAAGGTGTAATCAATAAGATAAAATGGAAAGACGTGAGTGATAATGACATGTATACATTTCTTGCCTTATGCAAAAAATTCATATTTCTCATCGCAACATTGCTACGCAACATCGTGCGGAAGGGGTTAAATTTGCAAAATATACATGTATAAGAATTGCTACCCCGACTTATGAGCACCAAGACAAATAGAGCGCCAAGACAAATAGAGCACCAAGACAAATAGAGCACCAAGACAAATAGAGCACCAAGACAAATAGAGCACCAAGACAAATAGAGCACCAAGACAAATAGAGCACCAAGACAAATAGAGGCAAAACAATAACCTAACCTAACCCAACCACATTATTTTTACCATCCTTAATAAATATTTGTTCAAGCTTACTTTGTTTCTTTTATCCAGTTTTTATTTGCTTGCTCTTGTTCAATTGTTTTGCGCTCTTTTGTTTTTGCGCTCATTTGTCCTGCGCCCAATTGTTGTGTCACAATAAGAATTTATAGACAGAATTATTGAGCAAAGAAAAAAAAAATAGAGTCAAAATTAGCTTTAGACTCAGTTTTATTAGGGTTACCCAGTGAACACTTCAGTTTCTATGATTAGAAAATGATGTTTATTTTATGGGAAATAAAAGTATTTCATCAAGACACAGTTTCATCAGTTATAAATATCTTTAAAAATTATTTTAGAAGCTACAGGTGGATATGGAATTTGCCAACAATTTTTATGATAATCATACTTACACAAACAGCATATTTGTATGCATATATGCATAAATTGAGAAGTGTCTCAAAGACAAGGTAAGAGGCATTTAGATAGTCAAACTTTTTACCTACAGTTCAGTTTCTGTCAGAGGAGAGCTCGAGATTCTCCAGTGGCTTTTTTTCCTATAGATTCATGATGTAGATATAGATCTGGTTATTTCATTGGCTGAATTACGACCATTACCCCACCCACAAATGAAAAAAATAGCCAATCAGTCAAAGAAATTAACTGAAATAGCCAATCAGTCAAAGAAATTAACTGAAATAGCCAATCAGTCAAAGAAATTAATTGAACACGCAAATCATCTGCAACTCAATATGAGCTTTGCGGCGAACCAGGAACAGCACTCGCGGCACTGACCAAGTTAAGAGAGAGAAAAAAGAATCTTAAAGGGTTTAAGAAATCTACCATTAAATGTAACAGAAAAAAATCCTGCACTTCTTAATTGGAAAGTTTGTACAAACTGTTCTGTAAGATTAAATGAACTTGAACCTGATAAATTATTTAATGATGTTTTTGAAACTGAGTCATCTACATGTACCTCTTCATTTCAAAGCAGTCCAGGAAGTACACATTTGCAAACTGACAATCCTGGTGAGATCAGTGATATTGAAATCTGAAGAGAACAAACCAAGAACATTCTTGAAGAAATGGAGATTTTGCCAATAAAATTCCATAAGTAGTGTATGAATTATAATTTGGGGACTTATTTTTGAAAAGTATAGTTACCAAATATCAGAAAATGCATTATATTTTTAAAAATCACCTAACTCTTTATCTTTGTGTATACATTGTTTCATAGGTTATCAAAATAATGCAGTTTTATCAAACTTGTAAACATAAAATTATTTAACAATTTAAGGAATTGCAAAAAAATAGTTATGTACAATAAATGAATTCTGATTAGTCATTAAATTATGAAAATTTGTTGCTGTAACTTACAGTAATTCTAAATTTTGGATGATGCCTAATTTCAGATGGTATGAACACTGACTGGATATCTTAAAAAAGCATCAGACAAATACAAGTGTGTATCTACTTTGAAAAAGAATTTTGAACAGTCTTTCTCAGCATCTGTGGATGAGGGAGCATCTACATCCAAGAGATTGTGCATGGAAAAAGAATTGGAAAGGTAAGGATTGCTCAAATTCAACTAAATTAGCAACTCATGGTCACAATTAAAGAATCTTGATGTACCGTATATAATTTCAATAGCCTAACTTTTCTTCAATATCATTCTTATGTACAGAACACAATCACACCATTTTAACAGTGTCTAAAAAATATCCATGGAAGGTAGATATTCTTATATTTTTTCTATTTAGGTCCTGATCTTAGAGTACATTAAATTAATAATTTCAATTTAAGAAAATTCTGATATCCCCTACCTTTTATTTATCTAATAGGTACAAAACTATGATGAGGGAGCTCACTGAAGCATTCAACTCAACAACTTCCTACCAAAGAAGGTTGCAGATTCTTACTCTATCCCCATACACGATCTCAAAAACTCAAGAGTCCTTTGGGGCTAGTAGATATCTTGTTGATAAAGCCAGGAGCATGAAGCAACAGTATGGAATATTGCCAAATATTCCTAATGTCAAGGAAAACATCTTATAAGAGCTTGATAAGTAAAACAGGCATAATGCTGTAAGTTCAAAGTCCAGCAAATAGAATGTTTTTAACCTCCACCACCATCTAATGAAGGGGAAAAATACACAATGTCATTGACTAATTTATATGGAAGAGTAATTGAGGTACAAAATAACGAAAAAAATCTTGAATATCTGTATTATAGTGGGTGGGGCCCCCCAAAAAATATTCAAACTGATAACTTTTTAACTATTTGATTAAATCCATTTTATTACTAGTTAATTATTCTTTAGGACTTGAGCTTTCAAATGGTTTTTAATTTTTTTTTCCTAGCTCAATTAGGGACCAAATTATAGACTTAAAAATTAAGGGGCCAGCCCCCACTACCAAAATTGGGGGGCCCATAATTTTTTAACCATTACTCTGATTGCTCTGAAACTCGAAATTTTATATTTTTCAGCATAAACAACCCTGTATAGCAATTTTAAGCAAAATCTAAGTGGGTGTGGCTTCAGGCAATGCCTGATTTGTCCTGGAATGACTCGGTAGCCTTAGTGAAAGTGTGGGAGGAGATACCTGCAGAACATTTGCAGAAACTTGCAGACTCATTGCCTCATAGGTGACAAGGTTATTAAGAAGAAAGGAAATACCACAAAGTACTAAAAGGTATGTTTTATGAGTGTTATTTGATATTTTTATGTTGCGCTGCTGTTGCTGGGGATGGTGTATGACTGGGAATATAAAGTTTCATGAGGGGTTTGTGTAACCTACCACAACATTTGATGGCTAATATATATATATATATATATATATATATATATATAATATATATATATATATATATAACTATACATTTTCACGTATAGTTATATTTATCATATTTATCATATCATTTACAGTTAATAGTTATATATTGAAAGAAAATGTTTGTCATAAAATAAATATATATATATAATATATATATTTATTTTATGACAAAAACATTTCCTTTCTTAATATATAACTATTAACTGTAAATGATATGATAAATATGATAAATATAACTATACGTGAAAATGTAGAGTTATATTTTTCATTATGGTTACAGTAATTTCATATTTTTCATTATGAAAAGAAGTTTCTCAGCATTTTTTGGCAACAAACGGAACAGAAAAAACAACAACAACAACAACAACAAAAAAAAAAGAAGATAGAAGTATATTAAGTTTTCAAAGACTTTGTCTTAATAGAAAATTTAACATTTTCCATATTTTGGGGGGAACTCTCGCATTCAATGCTAGAAAGAAAAAAGGCAAAGTTGATTGGACCTAGTTCCGCTAAATTTTAGAGAAATCTAACTTTTAGTGTGTTTTCTGTTTAAAAGAAAATCATTATAAATGTTAAATTTAGCCCTTTATTGCACATGGCTCTTCCCATAGCTGAATAAAATCATCTGGCATAGCCATAATAAAGTACACACAAAAACTTGAAATACCTATGAAGTTTTTTATAAATGAAATGTGATTAAAATGTTAAGTAATTATCCAGTATCTGGCCAGATACTGAAGAAGTGGCTGGATTGGCCGGATACCAGATCGTGATCCCAAGGGCATGGGAGGGGGGATCAAGGGGGTCTAGGCCAATAGTAAATTTCTTTATATTACTAGCCAATATAAAATTATATGTATATATTATATTTTTATTATACTCACATTGAAGGGGGTACCATTATTATTTATAAATTTTATAGGGGCACAACTTTGGGTGTAAGGGCACAAAATTAGGTCTTTTGGTAACTGAAGTTGAAAAATCCTTATTGTCTAATACCTAAAAATGTTATTCACTAAGTGACCAATTTCCTTGACTGGGCAACATTTATGTCACCCAGTCACTAGGTTTAAAAATGCACTGAAGTGTATAGCTCAAATTAAAAGTGAAATTCTGAACTTATATAGCATTATTTAAATTTTGTAAACCATCCTCCTTCCATGGAGGAGATTGTAGACACCAATCAACCAGGGAAGTACTCTAGGGGGCACAGAAGATAAGTAATGCTGGAACTCCTATTTCTCGCGTCACTGTCCTTCTTAGCTGATCTTTTTCTGTGTTGCATCCACCCTGTGAGCAGTCCAGCAGGCCCTCAAACATACACTTTCTCCCTATTCTTCACTACATATACAGGGATCTTACACACTAAATAATCTTTTCAAAATTTAAAAAAAATGGAAACAACTCCAAAAGCCTCAAAATCCCCTGGGGAGGGGACTATAAATGTTCCCACTTCTGGCTCCCCCATTGCCAATAATAGGAACACAGATCCAGGCAGCGAGTCTGGATCTGTTCTGGGGCTCTGCCTGATTCATTTTTCATAAGCTTCTGCAACATTATGTGGCCTTTCCTCAAATTTTCAACCTGTTAAACACCAACCACCTCTCCTCCTTTAAACCTCATTCCTTACTGAAACTCTGGTGTCTGGGGCAATTGACAGCAACCCCTTTTCTGTACCCTCTTTCTTCAATTTCATTCCAAAGGTGGATGTTGCATATATGTACACAATGACCTAACTTGTTCTTGTATTCCTCGCTTCCAAAGTGGAATACATCAGGCCTCACTTAGAATATGCCATTCAGTTTTGGTGCCCATATTTGCATGAGGATATTGATAGGTTGGAAAGGGTTCAGTGACATGCCATGAAACTAATTCCATCACTACACAACAAGTCTTACAAAGATAGGATTAAAGAGTTAGACTTGCATTCACTCAAAACTAGGAGATTAAGGGGGAGCTTATTGAAGTTTTCAAAATTGTTAATAAAATCAATAACGTAAATTTTGACATTGTTCATTTTCGATAATAGCAATAACTCAGTCCCTAAGTGACATAGAACAGTGATTTAAAGTGTTAATGAAAGGTAATTGCACACATAACAAATTAGCATTCATAGAAAAAAATGGCTAAAATTATCAGAAAAAAATTACAACACTTCATTCCATTTGAAGGGGTCCTGCCCCCCCTAAATTACAGATTTTTAAAAATTTTCATATACAAAAAATGAGTTTCAACGTTATTCTATCAATATATGAAAAGAAATATATGTGTATTTGCATATAAAATAGGTATTTACAGATTTGAAAATGACTGCTTTCACTTAAGAGAGAATAATTTCTAATACTGTTCAACATTTGTGCAGTTCAAAAGGGTTGCAACAGTGCTTGTTATAGCTTTTATGTGTAGACATTTTCATCAAACACTTTTACTTATTTAAAACACTATGCGTATATGAACATAAATCTGTTCAAAATGAAACAAAAATATATACATTAAATGAGAACACAGTGAATGCTTTGCGCATCACAGAAAACAAAATAAAGATCTCTCTAGTTAGGCAATAGTTATCCTAGGTAGGATTGCCACTTTTTTAATGTCTACATGGGATTTTTTGTTCAACCAATTTACCCAACAATTGAATGGGGGAAGATATTTTATAGTAGGTACTAGTGTTTTATGTTTAGTTCTTAGAATACTAGTTTAACACACATGTATTTACATTTTTAACAAGTACACCAATCTATATACCAGAAGTCAACAACTTCTGGTATATAGATTGGTGTACTTGTTAAAAATGTAAATACATATGTGTTAAACTAGTATTCTAAGAACTAAACATAAAACACTAGTACCTACCATAAAATATCTTCCCCCATTCAATTGTTGGGTAAATTGGTTGAACAAAAAATCCCATGTAGACATTAAAAAAGTGGCAATCCTACCTAGGATAACTATTGCCTAACTAGAGAGATCTTTATTTTGTTTTCTGTGATGCGCAAAGCATTCACTGTGTTCTCATTTAATGTATATATTTTTTTTTCATTTTGAACAGATTTATGTTCATATACGCATAGTGTTTTAAATAAGTAAAAGTGTTTGATGAAAATGTCTACACACAAAAGCTATAACAAGCACTGTTGCAACCCTTTTGAACTGCACAAAAAGCCTATTCTGCAAAACTTCGAGGCCACTTCCAAAGCTTGTTGTTGAAAATAGTGACCCTAAATATAATTTCAGTGATGAATCAGAAGTTTGTATAAATTGTCTGAAATTAATTAATAAACATGCAAAACTTGAAGAATTATTCAGACTGCCAGAAGCAATAACTAGCAGTACTGAAAGTACAACTTCACCTGACATATCCCCAGAAAAAATTCCAAGAAAATGTACTGAAACGGATAGAGATATTCAATGAGAAGATCTTGATGCAATTTCATGTTACCCCAGTGAAATTATGTAAGTAACTAGCTATTAATGTGTGTACAGATAATGCATTTTTATGCTATCAACTGAAATTTAATTGAGATATAGTTGTCTTGTATCTAATACATATATATGAAATTATCTAAAAAATATACTTCAGTTCAGAAATTCAGATTGTTGCCACTAGCTACACCCGCCACAAAATTACTTCGGACCATCTACCATTTTGGAGGAAAAGCACAAACATCATTATAAAAAACCAAATATATTTAAAAACTTAGTTACATCAATATGAAGTCATGGCTCCCTTGTTCTTGAGGACCCCCTGGAGCTGTTTGGGCATGGAATCACTGAGCTTCCTGAAGTGGTCCAATGTCATCTCCTTGCACCACACCTTTATCAGCTCCGTCTTGAGGTTCGCGAGGTTAGGAGTCTTCTCTGCCATGATCTTCTTCATTGCCAACAGTTCTCGATGGGGTTGAGATCGGGACTATTGCCAGGCCACTCTAACCTTAATCTTCCGCTCATTAAGCCACTTCGTCACCTTCTTGGCCTTGTGACAGGGGGCACTGTCGTGCATAAAAATCTCACTGCCGTGAATGGCGAAGTGGTTCAACAAATGGTTGTTAAGAACATCAATATAACGGTCACCGTTCATCATCACATTCTTGGGAAGGAAGTACAGACCCCCATTTCCCTTCTCACCAGAAAAACACCCCCACACCATCACTGACTCAGTCGGTACGTGTAGGCCGGGTGGTACCGACTAGCAGATGATGGGCGTCGCACCTTGGCAGATCGAATCTGGAACACCTGGAACATGCTTTCATCTGAAAACATCACCTTCCTCCACTGTGCCAATGTCCAATGAACATATTTCTTTGCAAAGGCAACACGCTGCTTCTTCATGCGGTCAGTGATAAGTGGCTTGGCGGCGGTATGGCATGGTAACCCCAAGTCCTTTTGCAGCCGGTGCTGGATAATTCAAACAGACATGGCTTCCAGCAGCTTGGGATGGTTCTTTTTAAATTGAGATGCTGTAAGTCGAGGGTTCTTCAACACTTCTCTTTTTATGAGGTTATCCATGGCTTTAGATGTCTTCCTTCACCTTCCACCACCAAAATTGTGCTTCGGTACGATGTTGGGTGGTAGGCCTCTAGCCGGCGCCAGCAGCTTCATGATGGTCGACTTCACCCAACCAGTACGCTCGCATATCGTCTTTATCGGGACGTTTTCTTGCCTCCATGCAAGAATACGGGCCTTCTCCTCAACAGAACAATACTTCCCAGGCATGTCCACTGCACTTTAAGAAAAATAAAGAACACAAACGACTGCACACAAAAATCCAAGAATTCTGGACGTGGTACGGCAGAAACACAACACCCCCACGTCACCTCTATCTAAACACTGACGAGTTTTGCCTCTGCGGTAGCATAAAGGGATCGACTAACAACATGCCACATACTTCCAGACAAAATATTTTACTCAGTAGCGTGAGAAATGCAAATCAATTTCAGACCGCTTTCTCAGCGGAATATCGCACGAAGGTCCGAAGTCATTTTGTGGCGGGTGTATGTCATATTTATATTTATTTATTATTAATTGTATTTCAAATATTTTTCAGATGCCCTGAGCAGTGGAAGCAGATCAAAGGCAGTTTCACAAAAATACAAAAAAAGCTTCAACCTCCCTCAAGAGGAAGTTGGAAACTGCATTTGCCACTGAAGTTCAAGACATTGGTGAGCCACTGAGTAAACAGCATCTCAAAGAAGCAGATTTGGAGAGGTAAGAAACTAAAAATAATTAATGAGATGACTTTGAACTATTAATGTATGTAAGTAAATACCTGTATATAGGTACAGTATTATAGGTTGTCATGTTTGGATATATATGTAGACATTGGCTATATTTCCTAAAATGTGACATCATCCCATATACTAAATATCCTGGTATATGTTCAAATTCATGAAGTACAGTACTTCCTTAATTCTTGAAAAATATAAATCATGTACTTACATCCTTAATACTGTACAGTAATTTGGGATTATGTTTTTTTTTTATAGGTACAAAAACCTCATGAGTGATCTTGTACAAGACTTCAAATCCACATCATCGTACAAAAGGAAGCTTCAGATACTTACACACTCACCATTTCCTATTTCTAGGACAATGGATTTGTTTGGTGCAACCAGATACATGGTTGACAAAGCCAGACATTTGAAACATACATTTGGTATTATGCCACAGATTCCTCTCTACAGTAAAGGAAAAAAACTAACTGAAGATATAATCTCTGAAATAAAGGAATTCTACGAAGATGATAAAGTCAGTCATTTGTGTGCAGGGAAATCTGATTGTGTTAGCATAACAAATAAAGATGGTTAGAAAGAGTACAAGCAAAAATGTCTATTACTAGGAAATTTAAAAGAATTATATTAAAAATATAAAGAAAACAATGATAATAGCATAGGGTTTTCTACCTTTGCCAATCTGAGCCCTAAATGGTATGTAATTGTTGGAGGCAGAGGAACCCACTCAGTTTGTGTTTGCATCCACCACCAGAATCCTAAACTCATGGTATCAGCAATTGCAGAGAAAAACTTAACCTATTACACACTTATGGAAAAAAGTTTGTGATATACTGTAAATTCTTCTACATACATGTTACATGGATGTCGAGAATGTCCTGGTAGCATAGGCATATTTAATTTCTTAAATACTATACCTTCCTTGACAAGCAGAGATTCTGTCAAATATGTTCAGTGGACTAATACAGATAGATCAACATTGGAAATTCATATAGCTTCTCCAGATGAATTTATTGAACACCTTTCAGAAAACATTTTTTCTCTTACTAGGCACCACTACATTGCAAAAAAACCAGTCAGTATTTGAAGACTATGAAATAGAATCTTCACTGTGATGAAATACTTGTGCTAGGGGATTTTGCAGAAAACTATTCATTCATCACTCAAGATGAACCACAAAGTTTTCACTGGACAAATGACCAGGTGACCATCCATCCATTTGTGGTTATCACATGAAGGATGAGGAATTAATTTATACTAGTTACTGTATTATTAGCGATTGTCTTAAGCACTCAACATCAGCAGTTCACACTTTTCAGCAATATTTAATGAAGGATATTAAACAGAAATTCCCCACTACACAAAAAATAATTTATTTCTCTGATGGGTGTGGAGGCCAATACAAAAACAAATATAATTTCAGCAATCTATGCTATCATGAACATGATTTTGGTGTGAAGGCTGAGTGGAATTTCTTTGCCACAAGTCATGGGAAAAATGCTTGTGATAGTACTGTATTGGAGGAACTATTAAAAGAGTTGTAGCAACCGGCTAGTTTGCAACATACTGATACTGGTCATATTCTAACACCAAGAGTTTAACTATGATTTTTGCACTGAACACTTTAATTCAATTATTTGTTTATGTTACAAAGGAGGAGGTTCATGCAGATAAATTCTTCAATATTTCTAGTAGGTTTAATGAGGCTTTACCTGTTAAAGGTACACAGGGTTTCCACAGGTTTGTACCAGAGTCAGAAAACTTAATACAAGCTTATCAGACATCTGATTCTGATAATTGTAAATTGTTTAGAACAAGTACTGGGGCTGAACCAGATAAAGACAGTCAACTAGTTGAAAAAGATGAGTATCAAATTGGCCAATATGTTGCCTGTAAATATGATGATAAAGTTTGGTTTGGAATTATTGTACACACTTCAGAAGAATATGATGATTGTAAAATCAGTTTCCTCACCTCATCAGGATCTACCACTCAGTATTATTTTCCGATGAATGAGGATGTTTGCTGGATAAAACAAAGTGATATGATTTCTATCATGATGACACCAAATATCAAGCCTGGTGTTAAGATTATTTACTCCTTCAATCCAAAGCAAGTTCAAGAACTTAGTGGGAGTTTGGAACCAAAACTAGGATAAAAATCTGTTGAAAATTAACTATATATAAGCTTAGGTAGGTATAGATTATTAGCATTAAGAATTATTGCACCATGTGTAAATTGCAATGTATTAATTTCTTTTCATATGTTGATAGAATAAGGTTGAAACTCATTTTTTGTATATATGAAAATTTTAAAAAAAATCTGTAACCCCTTCAAATGGAATAAAGTGTCGTAACTTTTTTCTGTTAATTTCAGCCATTTTCTCTACTTATGCTAATTTGTTGTGTGTGCAATTACCTTTCATAAACACTTTAAATCACCATTCTATGTCAATTAGGGACTGAGTTATGGTTATTTGAATATTTAGTTTTTCATCCCCCCCCAAAAAAGGGGGAGCATAACTTTTGAACCATAACTCTGATTGAGCTGATATTTGAAATTTGGTACTTCCTAGCATAGACCATTCTATAAACCAAATTTAAACAAAATCTGAGGATTTGGTTTTGACCACTGCATGATTTGTCATGGAATGACCCAAATAATGATCACTCACCTCTAGAATATATGCCACCCAGCCCACTAAATTCATTTTTTTTTGTTCTTGCTACCTCTACTGAGGTCCAGAATATTATTGGTAAATTACAAAATACAAAAAATAACATTCATAATATTCCTGTACCTATATTGAAACTTGTTAAAGATAAGATATCTGTAACTTTGGCTAAAATTATCAATCAAAGTATTTCCAAAGGAATATTCCCATCATTGCTAAAAACTGGTTTATAACACTCCTTTTTAAAGGGGGTGATCCTACACTAGCAACAAATTACAGGCTGGTGTGTTCATTATAAGTATGTGTTCAGCAAAGTTTTTGAAAAATTTTTAAAAAGTAGAATGCAGTGATATTTAGAATCCTACAATTTATTATCTCCAAATCAATATGGATTCCATAATAATAAAACAACAGAAATGGCTATTTTAAATCTTATGGAAATTGCAAATATAGCTAAAGAGAACAAAGAAATAATATCAATATTTATGGATTTGAGTAAGGCATTTGATGTAATAGACCATAATATTCTACTTAAAAAATTATATTGTTATGGCTTTAGAGGAGCAATTGGTGATTGGTTTTAAGTCATTTGTCCGATAGATATCATTTTGTATCAGTAAATAAGGTTTGCCCAACTAAAGCCTCAAATATGGTGTGCCACATTTTATTTTTACTTACAAGTGTAAGAACCAGGGCTGTGGAGTCGGAGTCACGGAGTCGGTCAATTTTGAGTGGAGTCGGAAGTGCATAATTGGATGGAGTCAGAGTCAGTGCAAATCCTTCAATTATAACCATAGCAGCCTAGGCCTAGGCCTAGCTCAATTTTATGAATAAAATAGATTTAACTTAATGTTTTAATATGTAATATAATATATAACATATAAATATATAAATATAAATAATATATAAATATAGTGGCTTATAATTAATAAGGATTATAATTAATTAATTAACATAATTAATAATAAGGAAATTTAAAAATTTTGTACTAGCAACCCTAAATCTTTTTCAGATTTTTAGATTTCAATTTGATAATTTTGATAAGCATCACTGAAAGAAGATTTAATGGAAGCGATCCTTTTTTTAAGAACAAATTCAGTTTAGGTTAGTATATTTTGTTACGGATGTTTATAATAATACAAAAACATCTTATTAATTTGCTAAACCAATAATAATCTTATTTTGTTTAAGTTTCAATCAGTTTGTATTTTGGGATTTATTGTAATTTTTTAATAAAGAGAAAAAAAGCCATTAAGGCATAGTTACAGCTACTAAGTAACCTGATGAGTCATGTGGTGGTGACAAAATGCCTTGTTTATGAATCTCCATTGGCCTAATAAAGCTAATCGTAATCAATTTGACCTTAACATTCCATCGGAGTCGTAATTATACAAGTCAGATTTCTGGAGTCGGAGTCGGAATGTTAAAATTTTTGGAGTCGGAGTTGGAGTCAGCAAATTTTATCACCGACTCCACAGCCCTGGTAAGAACAAAATCATTAATTTACAATGAGTAAATAGATATTTTGTAACTCATCAAGAAATCCACTTGTATCGGACCAGAAATAGATCAAAGCTTGTTATACCTCAATTTAGATTGTCTTCATCTCAAAAACTACCCATTTTCATTGGATTGAAACCATGGAATGACTTAAATGCCAATATAAAAAATATTGTCAGTGTAAATTTGTTTAAAACCAAGTTGAAATCCCAATTTACTAACAAAAATCTAGGATTAATGTCCACTACCATTGTTTACTAATTATTAATTTCTCATGTGTAATCTAGTATTAAAAACACATTTCTTGGGATTGTTCAGTTTTTATCTCTCATGTATAATATTGGTTTCTTTGTATGGTAACAGTGCATTTGCACCAAATATAAAGGTCAGATTCAATTGAAACAGCATGAAATACACCAGAAAAACCTATTTTTGTCACTAGTTTGGGTGGATGTGTTCTACCAAATCTTTACTGTAATTTTTAATGAGGATTCAGAATATATTTTTTAATGGTTTGGAGTAGTGTTAAAATTAATATTATCCGAGGCTAGAAATAAGTTAAATAAAATGTTAGGTATTATTAAGAGAAATGTTAGTTACAAGAGTAAGGAAGTCATCTGTAAATTATATAATTCTTATGTTAGGCCTCACTTAGAATACTGCATTCAAGCTTGGTCCCCTCACCTTAGACATGATATTGATATGGTTGAAGGTGTGCAACATAGGAGCAACCAAGCTTATTCCTAACCTAAGAAGATTGGGAGCAAGTGTAGTTTACATCCCCCTGTGGTGCCTACATGGTAACATAGTAAAAAAAATTTATAGTGGGCACACTAGGGGCCCTTCGGCCCATATGGGTGTCTCCCCCCATTATTAATATAAACAAAACCATAAATACAGTTACATGCAAAATTAAGATCCAATTGATCTCTGCTAATTGCAAATTGTCACACATCTACTACCTCTACATTAACTTCAAAACTTTGGATCTTGTGGATCATTCATCAATACCACTACTGTACTAATTGTAGCCATACAGCTACATAGCTACAGTGCCCGCGAAAAGTATCCGATCACTCAAGAAAATACAATATTTTCCCTTGATATTCAGAGACACGTAATTCACTTTCTATTTGTTCTAGCGACATCTGGTAACTTTGAGGTTGCTCGCTGATATGAGAGCTATCCAACGCATTCTCAAATTAGTGTTCTGGTAGCCTTCGTTGCGGGTGGCTGTGTCTCAAATTTGTCAGATTTCACTGTTTGTGTAAATTTCTTGATATTTTTTTTTTTTTTTACAGAAAGTGGTGTAAATAAAATTTATATATAATGTGTGCTAAAAAACAACTTAAGAGTGATTGTCGAGGCTATTGTTGCTTTGCATGCATGTGGGAAATCACAGACAGATAGCTAAGGAATTAAACATATCCCAAAGTACCGTTAATTTATGGGTTTCACGGGCTAAGAACAATGGTGGCCTAACCACGCCAGTCCCTAAAAACGATCTGGCAGACCGAGAAAAACAAATTCGCGAACAGACAAACTTATGAAACGTTTAGTATTGAAAAACCCAACAATAACTGCGAAAGAAATAAAATTTAATATGAATAATTTGTTATCTGGTGTTTCTGAACGAACTATCCAGGAGCGGCTCCAAAAAGAACTCGGATTACCATCTCGCCATGCTGCTAAGAAACCGTTCATTAATGAAAAAATGCGTAAAAAAACGTGTCGCATTTTGTAAAAAATACATTCATTGGACTGTTGATGACTGGAAGAAGGTTTTATTTAGCGATGAGTCGACATTTTTGACATTCAGAAGTTGTCCAAAAAAGGTTCGCCGGCCTATTGGCTCAAATAGGATGGACCCTAAATACACCCTAAAGACAATGAAACACCCTCCAAGTGTGATGGTTTGGGGTTGTTTCGGTTACTATGGGCGTGGAAACTTATATTTTCTTCCGAAGAACAGAACTATGAATGGTGCACGGTATTTAGCAATGCTACAGGATAAACTTCCAATGGCAATGGCAATCCAAAGGACAAAAACATACATGCATGATGGTGCACCATGTCACAGGGCCAAAATAGTGACAAAATGGATTACTGACAATAAATTTGATATTTTGGATTGGCCTGGTAATAGTCCAGATCTCAATCCGATAGAAAATCTGTGGCTAATAATAAAAAATAAGGTTGAATGCCACGACACTGGCTCAGTCGAAAAATTACAAGAGGCCATCAAAAAGGTATGGTGCAAGGAAATATCAGTGGAAGTTTGTCAAAACTTGATTAAATCCATGCCAAAACGTCTAGAACAAGTCATCCAAACCAAAGGACAGATGACAAAATACTAATATAAGGTTAGTATACATTTAAACATTGTTTTTTATGTAAAAAATACAAATTTCAAGGGTGATCGGATACTTTTCGCGGGCACTGTATAGAGCCATATATCTACATAGCTACAACCTCAATAATATAATACAAGCTCTACATTTAAGATAAAAGGAGTAGGTGAGACTGTAAAGACTGTATAGAGTATTTGAATGTACACCCATTCAGGGTCTCCCATTTAAAGGTGTCTATGAGGCAAATGAACATAATGAGTCATACATCACAGTGCTATGGGGGGCACCACTCAGCAGAGAAATCTCTTTCACTGGTGGGTATAAGGACAGAGAGTATCCCCTAACCCAAGATGCTGCCTCCCTACATCCCATCACTGTGTGGGTGATGAGATTTACCCAAATAAAAAGTAAACTATATATATATATATATATATATATATATATATATAATACACACAGACCATGCATGGAACAAGGAACTCTTCTAGGATAATTAAATCCACTAGCCTATAGTCCGAATAAGTAATGGTAAATGGCAAATACGGGTCACTCGCAAAGAGGTCCCAAAAATATAGCTTCCCTCACCAGCTATCTGCAAAGCAGATGGGATCCAGCTTTGGGACAGGATCTAGGGTTTAAAGCAACCTAGCCCAGCTACATTTAGAACCTCAATATAAGCAAAAGACTCACTGCCTTCACGTCAGACTGAATACATCAAAGAAAAAGGGGTAACTATTATATTTTTAGCCAAAAACCAAAACTTAAACCTCAATTGGCAGAATTGAGCATTCACTTTTCAAGGCACATAACATGTCCGTTTCAAGATAGGAATGAACTCAGAATGGTTCCCTGAGGTTTTTTATGATACACACAGACCATGCATGGAACAAGGAACTCTTCTAGGATAATTAAATCCACTATAGTCCAAATAAGTAAATGGTAAATGGCAAATACTATAGTTTTTCTTTTTCATGATGCTAGCCCAACGTGGGCAACAGGTCACTCGCAAAGAGATCCCAAAAATATAGCTTCCCTCACCAGCTGTCCCAAAGCTGGATCCTATCTGCTTTGCAAATAGCTGGTGAGGGAAGCTATATTTTTGGTACCTCTTTGCGAGTGACCCGTTGCCTGTGTCGGGCTAGCATCATGAAAAAAAAACACTATAGTATTTGCCATTTACCATTACTTATTCGGACTATAGTAGATTTAATTATCCTAGAAGAGTTCCTTGTTCCATGCATGGTCTGTGTGTATCATAAAAAACCTCAGGGAACCATTCTGAGTTCATTCCCATATATATATATATATATATATATATATATATATATATATATATATAGGGTGGTCCACAAAAGGGAAGTATTTTAAATTCTTCCTCCCAGGGTTTCATTAGGTTCCTTTTCCAAAAAAACTTCTCTGAGCAAAATTTGGGTTCAATCAGTTAATATTTAGAGGTGGCTCAACTACCCCCAGAAGTCCACATTCATGGCTTCTGGGTCCCCCCCATATATATGGGTATTATCCGCTTGTTGGCGGGGGTATCATGGCTGACCAGGCCACTCATTGTTGCCCAGCTAAGATTGTGGACTTGTTAGAATCAGGAAACCTCTTTCGGTGCTCATCCACCACACTTAAGAGAAACTGGAGTTGATCTTCTCCTTTCGTCAGAGTTCCGCTGAAGGTCTGAATGAGAGCTACTGCCCTTTCAGCATGATCATTAACTACTTTGATGTTTCCTATGATTCTTTTAGCTTCTTGGAAGTTTTCATTCTCCTCCCAGGTGCTGGGGTCATCATCAAGAAAACTAATATTGATCGGTAGGGCCTTAAGAAGCTTTAATGAGTTCTTTGTGGCAAGAGTTTCTAATTTCAGTGTTGCTTTGCATTCCTTGAGTCTTCTTCTCTTTGAGAAGTCTAATGACCCTCCTTTTCCCTCATACACTGGACCATGATTCCCTTGGTGTCTGGTGCAACAGTTTGATCGAAGAGAGCAAGGGCCACCAGCTCTTCTGATAAGTACCATAGGTGGTTTTCAAATTTCTTGAGAGCTGCTTTGGCCACTTTCTGGTCATGATAGTCCTTTAACTTTTGGATAAGATCCAGATCATTCTTCGGAGCTTGTGATGGAATAGGAGCAGTGATCCAGCTTTTTAAGTAGATTAGGACTCCAAAAAGGGTAAGGGTTTTCAGGTCCTTCTTCTCTCGAGGAGTCAGGGTGATTTGATTTCGAAAAAGCCACATTTTGATGGCATAGATAACTTTAGCCATCCACCTTGCATAGTGCGTGCCAGCAGGACGTTTGAATGTGTAACTTTCAATTTTTTCACCAAGAAAGATCAAAGAAAGTTCCAAAAACTCTCTATAGTCGTCTCAAAAATTACCAGTGGCCAGATGTTCTTTGGCAAAGGCAATTATTTCATTTCTGAAAGGATCAACTTGCTCCTTTATCTCATCATCATCATCCTGTGATGTAGAAAAGGTTTTTAAATCAATGTAGTCCCACATAGATTGGAACCTTTTGAACAAAAGTGGCTCAGGGGCAGAAGATGAACCATGGACTGCTTCAAACACTCCTCCATACATGACTTCCATGCAATGATGCCTACAGGCAAAATAGAAGAGTGGTCGACCAAGTTTCTGTTCCAGAAGAACGCATGCTCCCCTGTTTGTTCCTGTATTTGATGCTGTAGTATCTGATAACATTCCGATTATTGACTTATCTATGTTCCATTCGGAAAGAAGATTATACACTGCAGCTGATTGAGCTTCCCCTGTTCCACTTGGTAGTTTGGGAACACCAAGCAGTTTTGAATCACCTGATTCAACTGAAGAGACAAGGACTGGGAGTCTGTCTACCTTTTCATTATTGGCAAGTAGATTAGGGATCAACTTCCCATCCCAGTGGACAATCGAAATACTTGGACTAAAGCTAGCTTTAATGGCATGGGTTATTTGCCTTCGATGCCTCTCTCGGTGCCTTTTGATTGAAGAACGAGAGATGTTCATCTCTGAAAGATCTTGACCAAGGCTAAATGTAGTTTCAGCTAATACAAAGGTGGCCCTCCTGTCACTGATGCCAGTCCTGTCCAGAGCAGCAGCCAATTCAGGAGATATGATATTCTTTGCTGCCTTCTTCTTTGGTGGAGTTGGTCCGCTGGTAGATGGGGGATTAATAAGGTAATCTTCATCTTCTCTTTCTGACACATAAAGACTCAGAAGAAGAACTTCCCTGATCTAGCATAACTTCCTGTGAAGCAGCATATTTTGCTTCTTCAGCTTTCCGCTTCCTATTTACCAATTTCATTTGCTTCTCAGCAGCTCTCTTTTCTGCCTTGTCAGTCACCATATCTGCAGAGACCATTGATCCCACTCGTCCCGCTTTCCTTTTTGGCTCAAGAACTGCCGGTCTTCTTCATTTTTGATTAAGGTAAAGGCATCAGCATGGGTGACATCAAATAGGTTCTCCATTTCTTCCTGAAAGGTTTTCTCTTTTTCTAACTGAGAGTTGCTTTTCCTCCCAGCATTCTTCTTAATCGCTTTCCACTCCAAGTGTAGAGCCTGAATTTTGTGAAGAATGTGGTCTTTCTTTTGAGTAGGGATTCGGGCTCTCTCCCAGAAGAGACGCAATTCTTCAAAAACAGCTTCTGAACTAGGTTTGATCTCCTTCTTCAAGACTTGATGATGGTGGAGGAACATGCGGAGGACCTGGCCACGGGAAGGCAGCTTGGCTCCAGTGATTGTTTCCTCTGACTTTTTCATTAAGTAAAATGTACGTTTATTTGACATTGCAAAACCTGTAAATTTAATAAATCTATCTGAAAGAAAAATAATCATTAGTTAATGTATCTGTAAATAATGTTTCTTTTAATTATTCACTATATTAATAAAGGGCATAATGGTATACAAAAAACAGCTTTGAGCCACCCCTAAAAGTTATTCGATTTGCCTTAAATTTTACATGAAATATTTTTTAGCTAAAAGGAATCAGATTATAGCCTGGGAGGAAAGAATTGAACTTTGATTTTTTTACCCCATTCTGTGGACCACCCTAATATATATATATATATATATATATATATATATATATATATGTGTGTGTGTGTGTGTGTGTGTGTCAGGGAAGGGTTCACAAAACTCTTCTCCACTCCATTACCAGTTCCAGCAAAACATCATTACCAAATATTTCTTTCAGTCATTAATTTATCTAGTTTATTAAAAGTCTCCAAAGTATGGGAATTTGCAACTTCTTCATCTAAGCTATTCCAGAATTTTACTATTCTATATGAAAAACTATGTTGTACTAACTGTGATTTACATCTTTGCTGAAAAAGCTTAAGGCTATGGCCCCTTGTCCTATATTGTGATCCTTTGTAAAAAGAGTAGAAGTCTATATTATCTAACTCATTTATTATTTTATACACTATCATATCACCTCGTAACCTTCTTCACTTTAGGGAAAACATGTTTAGGTGCTCCAATCTCTCTCTGTAACTAAGGTGTCTAAGGCATGGTATCATTCTTGTGGCTCTCTTTTGTACTTATTCTAGTCTGTCTTTGTCTTGCTCTAAATAAGGACTACTGAACTGAATGCCATACTCAAGAAGAGGCCTCACATATGAAATGTAGAGCCTACTTATAATTTCTAGCGATTTATATTCTATATGTTTCTGCATTAGGTTCAATCTAGCATTAGCCTTATTTCTAATTTCAATACAATGAGTTGTAGGTTTAAGATCATGATTCACAATGACACCCAAATTTTTCTCTCTCTCCTTTTTTTTCTTTATTTATCCAACTTCCATCCATGTTATATTCAAATTCTAGATTGTCATGACCAACATGCATAACTTTACACTTTTCTACATGAAATTTCATCTCCCATCTATCTGCCCAAGCAACTACTTTATCAATGTCCTTTTGCATTTTCATGGCACCTGTTAAAGATCTTACATTTTGTCCCAATTTTGTATCATCTGCAAATATTGAGGTTTTACTATTTAGACCCCTTT